>VYZQ01028796.1:1666-31028 GCA_013400655.1 Mystacornis crossleyi
CCCCCTCCTGTCAGGGAGTTGTGCAGTGCCAGAAGATCGCTCCTGAGCCTCCTTTTCTCCAGGCTGACCCCCTTTCCCAGCTCCCTCGGCCGCTCCTGGTGAGATTTGTGCTCCAGCCCATCCCTGCACAGCATTCTGCAGCGAGCCGAGCAGCTGGGATGTAGGGACACGCTGTTAGAAAAACAAATCAGGAGGGGCATCCCTCAGTGTTTCCCTGTTTATCCTGCAGAGCCACAGAGGGAATCAACCATCTGTCCTCTTTTCTCTTGGTGGATCACGCAGTCCCTCTCCGTTTGCCTCCAGTGTGAAGCCAGGGAAGCCATGAGCCTTGGGTTCCTGTGCTCAGGCTCGGTGTCACCTCGGGCAGATCACTTTGTGCCTCTGGGCACCCCTTGCCCTCCTGTGGGTGTGGCACTCTGCCTGCCTTTCCTCTGGGGGAATATTGTTCATTCCAGAGCTGCAGGCTCCAGCACCAAGCTGTACAATTGCTTATTTGAGAGAGATTTAAAACCAGACAAACAGCACTACCCTTCTGCCCCATTAATTTAGAAATTTTGAGGGCAAGAGGAAACTGATGGTTGCTTCCTAAGGCAGCAAGGTGCTCCTGCCATTTAATTGACACAGTCATCTGAAATCCAATCTACCAGACAAAGCAAAGGAGGAATGTCATTTGAAAACTGCGTGCCAGTGAGAGAGAGCATGTGGAAAAGAAAGCAAATTTTTTGTTCCACTTCATTCCTTTTGCATAATGTTGTATCCTTTTGACAAGGCAGCATAATAAAGCTTAACTCCCTCTCTGCTGTCCACCCTCCAAATGCTGACTTAAAAGAAACAGCAAAGCTCTATCTTTAGTGTCAAATGAACAATGGGCTCTCTACCAACAAGAAGAAATGAGCTGATTTTGAAAGAGTTCTGGAGAAAAGTGCAAAATGTTCTTACTTCTCATGAAATAAATATTTGAATGATAGTCACTTGGCTCATCCTGTAATGTGTCAGTGCAGACTTTGCACTCCAGGTTTATATGAAATATTGGTTGGGGTAGAGAGAAGGGCCAGAAAGCCCATATTGCAGATAAGAAGAGACAGAGACACCATGACATCTAATACACTTCACAAACAGTAACTAATTAATATTTCCACCACAAGATGGTATATGTCATCCTATCTCACTGAGGAAGCTTGGCCAGAACTTCCCAGGCAGGCTGTAGGATACTGAGAGGCTGGTTTTCACAAGCCTGGGGAAGCTCAGTCCCTCAGGCAGCGCTGTGCATTTCACCAGAGGCTCCGGGCTACGCTCCTGTGGAGCTGCAGGGACTCAGCACAAAGAGCAGGGAAAGTGCTTTATCCTACTGGGTGATGGAGACCTAACAGAGCAGCACAGGCTGAGACCAGCCAGGAACCTGCCTGACAAAGCTCAAGGCTTGAGCCAGAGGTTTTGCCGAGGTCTCAAGGCACTCAGACCAGGCATGAGGAGCTGTCCCCACAGACACAGGGACAGCCTTGGTGCTCCACTGAGTTTCCTATTCTGCCTGTTTTTTTCTCACTTTCCTTCTTTCTTAAGCCATTCAACATGGAAAAGACACTCTGTTTACACTGTTTAGGCTGCTATTGTTGTTGAGGGCTTTCAGAAAACTTGGGAAAAGCTAATTGAAATTATGTTCCGGCAGGGTAAGGAGTTGTAGATTTAGCATTTTTGAAGGAACGCCTTCATTTAACCCACTTCAGGGTGTTTGAGAGGGACACCACCAGTCTTCTCCCCCTTCCAGAAAACAGCCACTGAAACGAAGCTTTCAATACTTCCTTCACAATGTGATGATAATAATAATAATTTTTTTTTAAATCCCTTTTATGTTTGTGCTGGTTTCTCTGCCCACAGGAAAATACATATCAAAAATGATAATTTACCTGGATGTCAGACTGCCGCGTTGCCCCCAGCAGCTGTCACAGATTTGGCAGGTCTTCTTTGTCTCAGTTACTCACATGTCTCCCAGTTATTTTCCTCCTCCGGTGTGGTTGTGTATTTCCCGCTGATGATGGTATATCGAGATTTGGCACATGCAGCTGGGAGAGGGAAAACAATCTTAAAGGTCAGGCTTGGCGGTAAGGTTCAGATGAATCATCCTCAGTTTTCTACACCACGGAATGACTCCTGTTTCAGTCAGCTATGGCAATGCTGTCCTGCTCCTACAGAGAGCAGGAACCTGAGGAGGGTGAATCCCACAGGAGGTTCAAGGTGGGCAAAGGGGTCATGAAATGTTCTGTGTAAACCTGGTTCACGATAATCATATTTTAGGTGGTTCTTTACTTCTCACTACCTACCTTCTGATACAGCAGTGGCTGTGGAATGACACCTGCAAGAGTGAAGAGTAACAAAATACGTGCTCAAAGCATGTTGCTTTCAAGAAACTTGGAGGTATCTGACATTCTGGCTCTTTCACGAAGCTTAGAATTCAGGATTCTTGCTTGTTGAAGCAGAGTGGTAGTTAAATGCAGCCAACAGATCCTGTTTGCTTTTAGTGCTTCTGAAAGCGCTGCCTGTGAGTACCTAGCATCACCCAGAAACTCCTGCGGTGGTGAGAATGATGATGTTAATTTGGCAGAGAGCAGCAATGTAAACACTCCTAACAATGCTCATTGCCCTGGGAAGAACTGGGAGTGGAAAAAGGATTTTTTTGAATGAAGGGTGCGGTGAAAAAAGCTTGCTCTGGAAACGCTGTAGGCTTCTATCTCCATCCGAGGCACAATTCAGTGTTGATGTGGCAGTGTGATTTGTCCCAAGCGCCGTTTCCAAAGCAGCAATGGCTGGAAACTTTCCATAGGCAAGGGTTTCTTCTGGGAGGTGCCGGTTCCAGGAATGCAAAACCTGCCATGCAGGAGCAGTTTCTCCAGCTGGAATCTCTTTGCAAATCAAAGCACCGGGTGTCACTTGCCCTAAGTCCTGACAGCGAGGGTCTTTGACCAGAGACAACGTGCTTCCAGGAGCTCGATTTGATATGGAAGGTTTCAGTGTTGACTGGAAAGCAGCTCCTTTTCTCATTCCTGGGAAGGACAATCACTTTTACCCCATCTCCGGCCGCACCATCAGGATGCAGGGTAGGATTAAGAGAGGTCCCAAAGATTCTCTCTACGGATGTGTCACATATCACACAGCGCCCATGTGGGCTGAGAGGGACCCTGGCTGGGGAGGACCAGCGGCTCCAGCCTTGTAGCAGAGCTGGTGCTGCACCTTCCCTGGGGTTTGGCACCTGCTCTCAGCTTGGCTAGGGACTCCAGGTTGTCCCACACCCTGGTCCCCTCTGCGGAGAGCACTGTGGAGAGGCACCACAGGTTGGTGGGGCAGTGATCACATTTTGCCTCTTGCCTGTACCCCAAAATTCTGTACCTCCCCTCACTGGAGCCTCCGTGGAGGTGCCCAGAGGCCTCCCTGGGGTGGAGCAGGCAGTCTGGGCTGAGCAGGTCCCTCACAGCCCCTTCTCTTTGGACACACTCTCACTCATCCTGGCTGAGCTGCCCTGTTGGGTTTCACACGTTCCTGTTCCACCAAGTCCCACAAACCCACCCCTATCAGCACAGAGGACAATTGATACTTCAACATCTGGGCACTTAGTTAAACAAACACTCTGAAGCAGGAATCCATGCTCTCCAGTTTCTCTTAAAGCTAGTGCTGAAGGCTGGGGTGTCAAATGGGGGCACCCAAGTGACCAAGAGGGATTAAAGATGAGCTGCTTCATCCCTGTGGATCTGGAAGAGAGGTGCAGAGAGAAGGGGGATTTAAAGCCTGGTGGCATCTCAGCCAAGCAGCAGAAGTGCCAGTGAGTCAATGCCTTTACTGACAGCTTCTCTGAAGCTTGGTAAAGGGGCAGGCAACTGAGATGAGAAGCTTCAGTTACCGTCTCTGGATCTAGGCTGGACACCAGAGAGAAGGATGAGGTCAGGATTACAGAAACAGCACAAGCTGAGCAAAGGCAGAGCATGTCAGGCAACATTTCCCTGGTGTTTTTCCCATGACCTCACCAGGCTCGGTTTCTCACCTTCTGCAGCCCAGGAGGCATACCAGGGAGTCTCACTGACTGTGGATCCTAAAGAAGGGCATGCACTTCATGGTACCCTGATGAAAAATACCCCTGTGCCAGAGAACTGGATCATGCCTTTAGACCTGCATGCATCCCACAGTAGCTGTCTTGTTTCCCTGTTGTATGCTACCACCAGCTCCTGCCTGAAGACTGGCGTCTTTTCCCCTCCCTGTTCCTTTCCAGAGATATAAACAAGACAATAAAGAGTTTTCAGCTGTCAGTGGACTTGCACTGGTTCAATATTCTTTCTTGTTACACAAAGTCTTGTTACAGGTTTTCCTAAACCTCAGTTTAGAAAAGGTTGAGGCTCACATGATGCCCGGAGCTGTAATGCTCCCTTTCTTACAAAAACACCTATTCTGCTCAACTGCACATCCGTGGCTTGTTCCTCTCTATCAAGGGGAATGCAAAAAACCCAGAAGTTTTGTCAGCTTCTCTTTCCTCACCCACAGTGGTCAACCCTGCCTCCTCTAGCACTTCATGCTGCTGCAGAAAAAAGAAGATTGTGAATGCTGTCAAATTATCCCCAGGAAGATTGAATAAATACAATAAGACCCTGAGTACTACTAAAAATATTTTGCAAAAAGAGAAAAAAATGATGCAGTGGAAGGACACCTCCTGAGTATTTCCCAGCCTGTGGCAGTGACAGTGAAGCTGTTGATCCCTTATGAGGGCAGCTGTGGCACTAAATTTTGGTTCCATTGCCAGGACAAGTGCTGCCTGACAGAGCTGTGGCAGGTAGATGGTGCAGGACACAAATTAATGGGATGCAATGGGCATGGAGAAGTGGGAAAGGTTGGGGCCCTGCAAGGACAGGCTCACTGGGGATCATGAACATGGGAAGATGGGAACATCAGAGCATGGAACTAAAAGACAGGAGAAGACCTACTGTTTGGATGGCTCTCACATAGTCCTTAAGGAGTTTGGATGAAGCTGTTCCCACCCAGCTGCAGAGAAAAAAAAAAATTAAAGAAGGAAATGTTGCTATCTTCACACATGCACACACATGCATCTTGCAGTGTCTCTGCAAAAGAAACTTCCTGATGAACAGGAATGTGTGACTAAAATGTTTGTGAAATTTCCACCTAGGGCAGCAGCTCTGCTGGCACAGATCACTACTCCTCCACCGACTGATGGATCTACCTCCTTTTGTGCCCCCCAAGAATCTGACCAGAGGCTCTGACCACTGCTCTTTGCTGCCCTGTCGGGTACGCAGAGGTGCAGATTTACACAATCAGGTTCTTTGAAATCCCATCCTTCGGTTCCAGTGAGAAAACGAGTCAGCCTGAAGCATTTTCAGTGATTTGGAAGGTGCTCCTATGTCCCTCTATAAATAGCTAGCTGGATCCTGCTCCTCAATGTTTCTAACCATGGTTGCAGTGACGTGAGCTGCGCCTCATAAATTTGTGAAGCTCTGAAGTAACTATTGCTCCTGCTGTCTGGAGGGAAAAAAACCTGAGGAACCTCCAGGAGGTCAGTGCATAAATAATTTCAAAAGTGTGGCTGACCACTGGAGCTGCTGCAAACTTGAGTGGCCCCACGTGGCAGGGCTGAGAGTCTGTGGAGAGGGATGAGCGGTGTGGATTCACCTGTGCCCCAGCTCTGCCTTGTGTGCTTTAGTGCTACTTGTCCCAAGACACCCAGAACGTGGTAGGACAATGCAAGATGTCCTCCTTCTAGGTGGGAAAAATATGCATTTCTTGGTAAAGAACTGTCCCTGACCCAGGCTCAGAAGAAGAAGGGGCCATGACTTGCCCCTTCTTCCTCACCTGCCAGGCTCCTGTGCTCTGCCTCAAGTGTTGAGAACACGTGGGGTGTGCTCATCCTCCTTTGTGAGCAGCAGGAGTGGAAGGGTCTGAGAGGAAAAACTCTGCTTTTCATTCCGCTCACATTAATCTTTACAGGGTGGTGACAGGAGCTCAGGAAACAATTTAGTGATGATCCACAGACACAGACCAAACCCGTATCCTGCTGTCTCAGAGATGTCATCTCCACGGTGCCTAGGGAAGGGAAAACCTATGCAGTACTTCTGTAATTACTCGGGTCACCAAAGTACCTGTACATTTGCAGAGGATCCCTGCTCTGCAGCAGCTGCCTGGCAGATTGAGATTAAATGTAAACACCAGAACTGGTGAAATAATAACAACAACCACAATAATTACAATAACAACTGTAATAATGGGGGTGTGGAGGCAGGGGGAAACTGTTCATAGGAATTTCTTATTTGGATTTCTCACCAGACTTGTCCGTTTAGGCCACGCTCCAGCTTCACCAATTCAGTGCGTGCATAACACCTCAAAAATCAGAGTTTAAGGATTTAACCAAAATTTTCGGAATAATTTTCTCTGCTCTCTAGAAATGAAAGCTGTGCTACAGACAGAGGGAGTGAAAAGTCCAAAGCCAGTTTTTTGTGCCTGAATATTTTGGTTTCTCCGGTCCCAAGCCTATATCATCATAACCTGGTGAGAAATGAAGGTGGGATTGGACAGATTTATATAATTTTTTTTTAATTCTATTTTTGCACTTCCTTTAACTAAAATATCGTAAAATACATCTCTGCTTTAAATATGATCTTGAATGGCTCCTGACACCATTACCTCTCACCCTTATCTTCATGCTGGTGGGCAGGCAGGGTGACCCTTGAGAGTTTCACTCTCCTTTTCTCAGCGTGGAAGAGTATTCCTGAAAGCACAGCAAAAAAAAAAAGGAGGAACACCATACATTCCACTTTCCAGACTGCTGAGTTTGAAATCATTGTTCTCTGGATTGCTCTGGCTTTAACCTGGATGCTATTTAATCCCATCATCCAGCTGACAGCATTGTGTTAGTATGTATGGGATGGCTCTCAGGAGATAACTAGGCAGCCTGGGAGGGATCTTTTGGTTTGAACTTGCTGTATTTTATCACTCTGGAAAATAAGAAAAGCCCAAAATTTGCCCTGATTTCACAGAGGTGTAGAATGATTTGCAGGTGCTTTTGATTTTTTGGAATAGTTTGCATTTAAAAAAAAAAAAAAANGCTTTTGTAACCCTGGAACTAGATGGGAGAGAAAACACCAAGTTCACCTACTAGAGACTGCCAGTGTGTGCTTCCAGAGTTATTCCTCTGGCATTAGAAGGGATTTTATCTGCACTGATAGGCAAACAATATAAGAATTTGGCTCCGTGTCTTTCAAAAATCTGATGAATTGAACACAGTGTGGGGACTCCTGAGATGCTGTCAGTCAGGTCCTTTTTCCTTTTTATTATCAGAAATACTTCCCATTCCTTTCACCCATGAGTGGTGTTTAAGGATTGCAAAGGGGTCTACAGCTTTACGGTACCACCCTGCACAGCCTTGTTTCCAAAGCTCAAATGTCTCCTCTACTCTGCCTCTGAAGGAAAGGAGTAGCTGTTCCTTGACGCTCAGATAATTTCTTTTCCTTCTTTTGCTGATATTGATGGTTACTTTAGAGAGAAAGAGCTGCCTGTTCTGGGAGAATGTAATGTTTGGCCAGGATTTGGTTTTAAAACTGAGCGGGCAGGAGGGCATGAAAACTAAGGACAATGATGAAACCCACAGCCT
Organism: Mystacornis crossleyi; assembly: GCA_013400655.1. NCBI lineage: Eukaryota > Metazoa > Chordata > Aves > Passeriformes > Timaliidae > Mystacornis > Mystacornis crossleyi. The sequence goes on from VYZQ01028796.1 coordinate 9,303, forward strand.
TGGGAAAATGTCCTCAGAGTCTGGAAGGAAGCGGTAGAAGTCAGAAAAGCTTTCTTCCCTGAAAATGGGACTGAAGGAATGGAGAAGTGTTCATTGTGATGGAGTTAGAGCAGATAGTCACTTGTCATACAAGAGAAAAACTCAGGAGGGAAATGGAGGTTTCTAATGACCATACTGGTGAGGAAAATGCTGAGGAAAAGTATCCATTTGTCTGAATTTAAGACCCAAGGACTGTGTGCATCTTTCTTTACCCACCCTCCGCAAGGAGCTGAATCTCAGCCCGGTGTTCGTGCTTGGACATCTCTGCTGGCATCCGTGGGTTCCTTCTGCACGCGTGTATAGGTGAGAATTGGATCTCCCGGAGCTGTTAAAAAACACACTGGCATGTGATAACTGCAGGCTCCTGGCAGGAAGCTCCCTCTTCAAAGCACATTCCTGAAGGTTCAGTCACTGCTGCTAGGGCAGCCTTTTGTGTCTGCGTGTGGAGCCACTGCTTGGTATTAAGCACCCAAACCCTTGGTGAGCTACTTTGGGGTGGCATAAACAATGTCATCTGGAGATGACTGTTCTTCTCCTCCTTTCACTCCAGAACAATTGAGGTAATAGATGAGGTTTCCTGGACAGATGAGTGTGACTCACCCAGCTTGATGGACAGAAGGGAGGGGAAATGAAGTAAGGGGCCAAAAATAGTCTGAGAGACATTGGCTTGGAAGGAAGGACAAAACAGGGCACAGACTAGAAAATAAAAGACCTACAGTGATGTGACATTAAGACCATCTGGACAATGTTTGGCAGCAGTTGAAAAGCAAACAAAGCCCTGAGAAGGGTTTCTAAAAGTGAGGGGAATATAAATGACACACTGATGGGCAAGTGCTCAGAAAGAACTGAGCTCTCCTCATCTATCTGCCTTGGTGCCTCCAGTTTTGAAAAGAGGCAGCCCAGAGGCAAGAAAAAACACCAAAAACATTCTCTCAGGGAATATGACAGTTTGAAGAGAGAGATTCCACCAAGCCTTGGCTTACTCACACTTAGAGAAGCTCCCTGAGAGATCTGGCTGAGACAAGGGTGTTTGAAAGGCAGGTAGCACAGTAACACTCACCAGCTATGCAAATAAGCCCAAAAATAATAGAAGAGCTCAGGGGCTGAAGGGCAGGGCAGTGTAAATGGACCTGTATGTTTGCACAACATCTGCCAGAATGATTGAGGCTGCTAGGTGCTATTGCCAGAGAAGTGAAGGAACAGTGACGGCATCGAATGTGGTGTAAGGAGAACCTCAAAGCCCTGAAACCCTTAGGGAAAAAATAACACATTTGGGGTCATCCTTGGTTGCTAATTTAAGGGTGACAGCAGTCGGCCATGAGGAATGCTGTAGCTGAAAGGAAAGGAGTTGCCGCATGCTTTTCTGAGCTAAGTAAAGTGGTTTCCTGCAAACCTTTTTTTCTGAAGAAAATCCCAAAGCAGATTTGCTGTGCTTTCCAGGCTGGTGGCTCAGAGGGTTTTTTTCCGCTTGCCTATCTTTTTCTTAAAAATCCCAAACCGTACCAAACCCAAAGATATTCTAACCACAAAGTTTTCAGGCTGTGAGTCAAAGAGATAAGGAGAAAGAAGAAATTCTAGGAAAAAACCCTGTCTAATTCCTTGTTCCACTCCCCTTAATAACACTGATTTTGATCCAAGTGCCACAGCAACGTTGTTGGGAATGTTTCTCCTATCTCCAGTCCAAAATTAGAGTGAAGGAACTTTGCTGGCAGGCAGCTAAGCTTTGTTTTGAGGAAGCATATCTGTATGAACAATCGTGGTTTTGGACAGCAGCTGAGGATGTGGGCCCTTATCCACCCAGACTGATGTATGGAACAGTTTTCCTGTCCAGCAATTGACACAGTTCCAGTAAAGTCCTTAAAACACCACTGCTACTGAAGCAGACAGGTGTCATTCTGTTAAGAGCACTGTCTTTGGACAAGGGTGATGGTTTGCCATCCTTCCATTTTTTGTGTGTCTGCCTCCCTCCTGTTGCTCAAAGAGTTGTAAAAGTGATTATCAGTGTTGAGGTAAGACATAGAGTTTTGTGGGTTTCTAGCTGTTATTTTTATTTGTGTGTGTAAAACAGGAAATTCCCCCCACCCTATGCTCTTTCTGACTCTGTTCTTGTCTCCCGAGCCCTGGTTTCTGGATCCTTTTATCACAAGGCCCTGCAGCAAAGTTCCTTCTTATCTAAATTGGCTTTTGTGGTCTTGCATCTGAACGCCCAGCACAGAGGAAATGATCCATTGCAGCAACACAACCCCCCGGGCTTCAAACTGTTGATTTCACACTGATTTCCCTGCAATTGGCAAGCAAGCCCCTGATTTACAAGCTGAGCACTCCCAGTTACTAAATTCACAAGAACTGGGACCAGGAACTGAATTATGTGAGGATTTTCAGGGAGGGGAATAAAGGCTCATTAATTAGAAATAAATGTAAGTGGAATTAAGCATTCTGCCTCCATGTAGACCTTCAGCATCAAAGGGTTGAGAGGAGTGTGATCTTTCTAAAAGGGTATTTTCCCCAAGGTTTTCAGGTTCTTTTTGAGTAAACAAGAGTTGGGGAAGATTGTTGGGGCTCAAGCACATGACCAACCATGACTGGAGGAGACACCTGGTACCAGCTGAGCTGTGGTAACCCAGGGACAAACAAGGAACATGCTCACGGTGGTCAGACAGCCAGAAAACCCTGCTCTGGGGGTCTCTGCCATGTCAAATGCACAAAGGAGCCTGAGGAAAATGGGGGGAGTGAATTTGAGCATCAGCAACTCACTCACACAACAGAAGAGTAAAATAATCCTCTGATGGAGGTGCTTTATTTAAAAAGTCAATTGGCAAACAGGAAACCAGAGAACAGGCCTGGAAGAGATATCTGCTCCATCTCCATGCCCCACGGCTGGTTACTCAAAATGGATATTTGTCTAATCTCTTCTTCAGTCTCTCCAGAGGTGGAGGTGTGATACCGATGCCTTCGGCCTCAGCTGTTCCTGCTGCCTGGATGTTTTGTTTCCTGAAGCTGGAGCTAATGACCTTTCCCTGAAACTGACAGCACAATTTCGTGTCCTATCTGCAATGGAAATGGCAGGCAGGTTATTCCATTCTTCTTCAGAGCAGCTGAGGAACAGCTGAGGACATCTCTCATACCTTCCTTTGCTGTCCTCTGAGGACAATCACCAAGGTTTTTCTGTCTTTGCAGGTCAGGACTTCCGGCCTCTCAATCTCACTGTCACTCTCCTCTGCATTTGCTGCAATAGACCCACATTTTTCTTGAAATCTGATGCCCCAAAACTGACCAAATAGGTAAATACACGCAAAATCCTAGCAGTGTGAAGTAGAAGGATGACTTCAGACGTCCTGCATCCAGGCATAAATTGTCTGTATCACTCTTGGCTTACACATAATTTGTGGCCAACCATAACCCCAGGATACTTTTATACTGTATTTGTACAACTGATTACTCCTTTCAGATTGTCTTTTTTTTTCTTTTTTTTGAGGTGATTAATTTACTTTCTTACTCCTTTACCCAGGTTAATTTCCTACTCTGCCAAGATCAGATTGAATTCCTCAGCGTGTTTTCCAAAGCTCACAAGCCCTCTCACCTACAGTCTACAAACTAATGAACAGATTTTCAAGTCCCTCAAATCAATAAAAATATTGAATAAAAATGTTGAATGCAGTCTTCATCTGAATATTGTTGCAAATTGACTTTTTATTATGCCCAGGTAATCTCTGCTTCACTGAGTAATGTCTCCCTAAAAGGAAGCACAGAGAGAAGTGTAGTTTTTCCGTGCAGGAAAATGCAATTTGAGACATCAGAGACGTGTAGGGAAAGCAGGCAGAGTTTGGAGGCAGATCTGGTTTATGGCTGAGGTTTCACGCTGGCTTTGGGTCTCACCAAACTCGGGAAAGACATCAGGAATCTCTTCACCAAGCAATATAACCAGGAATGTGACTTTCAGAGGCTGCCAGACTACGGTGACTCACTCCTCGGCATTGAAAAGGGACAAAACTTTTAAAAGTATTATTCCCTCACTTTCTTTTACTACTTGACAGTGGTCCAAAACTTCCTATAACACTCACCAGCAATTACACAGACTGCCCAAGACTATCTGTTGCCACGGGTATTTCATACACAAAATGCAGGGCTCTGTGTTCCCAGCTGCTCCCGTGAATTCCTCTGATTCTTGAATCCATTCTTACTGCAACAGCCAGAGGTGGAAGGGCTTATATAAAAAGAGAAAAGGTGATAACGGATGTGTCTGCATGTTCTACCAGCCAAAGATATGGGATAAGACACCTACTTATTACTGATCCTTTTAGCTGCTGCTTTGTAATATAAGAAAACTTCAACTTTTTCAGGACTTGAAATAAGTTTACTCAGGTTCAGAACTTCTTTAGCTGTGGTACCTATGTTTTATCTCACCTTTTTAACAGAATGTAGCAAATTGTAAATACAACTTGCCCTGCCAATCCAAAATTGTGTGGCTGGTTCAGCTCCAAAGTATACATTTCATTTTAGAATGTTCTTCCTCGTGCAGCAGCAGTTAAGCTCTTTAAGCAGTTAAGTGATTTCCAATGGGATACTAACTTAATTAAATGCATTTTGCATGCATTCAGGTGTGTTTCAAAGTCCGAGTTTTGGAGTATGCTGGAATTTGTTTCTGCTGGGCTTGTAAATAGCCACCCTTGGAAAGCACATAGGGAAGATTTTTGCCCTTTACAGCAATCCAGGCTGGAAAAACTGCTCTGCAGCTGTAAACGGTGTTGTTTCTTGGGAACTTGTTCGATGCCAGCATGGCTAAATCTTCATAACTTCCATCTATCACACCCAGTGCAGCTGGAAGAAGTGGCTAAAGACACAGGAAGGACAAGTAAACTCTATCTAACATTCTGTTTGCAGAAATCCAAAGTTTTCTTAAGGATTGAGACAGGATGTGCTGCTTCTGACAGGGAAGCTGCCTGAGATTCAGTGAGGAGAAGCTGACGTGCCCGACAGGAAAATGCAGCACTGTCCACATCGCTGGCTGCTCTCCTGATGCCGAGTCAAGTGTCAGGAGACACCAGGCAGCCAAAATCAGCACAATCTGAGTGAAGTTTTGCCTCTTCCAGTGGTTTCCAGCACAGAGCAGTGTTGACACAAACTGACAGGGGTGGAGGACACCACCCCACCATGCCGGCATGGACCCAGCGTCTCATGGTGCTGGTTTATTTTCCTGCTAGGGAGAGGATGTCAAAAGAAGAAGGGATTTCTTTGAACTCAGGTATTTTCTGCCCATTACGAACATGATGATTTCTCCAGGTGCTGTGACCTCATCCTGGACTTCTCAGTGAGTGGTGCCTTTACTTTCCAGCCCACTGTTTGCTGTGGGATTTGGGGCGTTGTTTGGTTGCTGGTTCTCTTGCAAGGGTGGGAGTGCTCTTGCAGTCTTGGTGGTGTTGCCTTATTTTGGATAACCCCCAGGCCCAAAAGAAAAGGCTGTTCTTAATTCCAAGAGGTCCAAACATAGCTGGGAGGATTTTAAGACCAGTACTTTTCACTCTACAGCCATGTTTTAGTACTGCCTCTGCACCACATCAGTCACCTCCCAGCCCTGGAGCTACAGGTGTTTTCACTGGATCTCCTTCCCAGTCTTCCAGGCTCAATCCTGAAACAAATTATCTAAGGCCTCTTGGAGACCTTACTCACCATATTCTTGCTGTGTTTTTATGGTGGAATTTGTGGACATTATGAGCTTTCTTTCAATTTTTTTTTTTTTTAAATCTCAGAAACTGATGGGAAGAGGGGAATGCTTTGCCTTTTATTTCGCAAATAAGAAAAACAGGTCATGGACCTAGATGAAACAGATATTAGCCTAGCTTTGGGTTTCATGCCCATCTCACTTTACAGCCAGCAGGCAGTGCACGAGGTGGTCAGTGAATCCAGCCCTTGGTCAGGAGGGATGTCTACAGCAGAGCAGAGGAGATGAAATGGGTTGTCTCCCAGAAGAACAGGTTAATCCCCAGCCTATTCTTCCTGTCAGCTTTTTGGAGACAATTTTTGGCCAGGCAGAAGGGAGGAAGGCTTAGTGTGTAAGCTAGCAGCTGGCTGTCCCCCAGACATCTTTTGTGTGATCTCCAGCAGCTCTTGTGTGCTGCCAAACCATGCCCCTGCCACCACGTGATGAGATCTGAGTTGTGTTAACTTATTTCAGAGACAGGAGAGCCCGATCCCGCACAAACAAGGCCACACAAAGAGAGAGGAGGCAGTGGTGGCATCCTTGCACACAACAAACGAGGGGTTGTTTTGCTATCTACTTGGGGGTGACATCATCTGACCACATAAGGAGTTGTGAGGGTGAAAATGAGGCTGTGAAATCATGCAATAAAGTGGTTTTCTACCCATGATAAAAACTAAATTAAATATAGATGTTAAATTGTTCAATTAATTAGAGTGCCACAGTGTAGTCTCTTCTTGTGCTCTAACTTGTGTTGAAAGTGGCTGCTTCTTCCACCTCTGCCTCCTTATAAATAAACCATATGTTTTCTGGATCAACTCATCCAATTATATCTTAATTGTTTTTAGGAGCGCATCTCCCTCCTACATTAATTGTCATACGAGGATTTGTATACACAGGGTCAAATTCCCACTGGTGGTATTTTAATTATTGTTACAGAGCAAACATGGTCTTTAACAGCTTATTAACACCAGAAGGTTTAGCAAACTTTTATCAGCAAACAGATACAAAACAGGATGTTTTCTCTCAGGATTTTGGTGACCTCTTTGACCATTTCCCCATAACATGTCTGAACAACACGGATGGAACACGGACAGGCCTCAGAAGCCCGGTCTGGATATTGGAATGCATCTGGTGAAGTATCTGACACCACCACCCCCACAATGATGTCTGACATGCGCAGAGTGGCAAATTGCACATGGTGAAGAGGAGGCGGGATTGTCTCATTTTGTTACAGCTGCATTCCTGAAGTGAGGAGGGCCACATAAGCTTTACAAATAACATTTAGCCAGGTAGTTGCAGATTTAAATTGAGTTAAAAAAATCCCAAACAAACCACTGAGGAAGGCTTTGGTTTCTGAGCTGCCACTGACAGTCAATGGGGCTTATCCTCCTGCATCACTCTGGTGCTGTTGAATCTGCATCTCTCCCCTATGTATTTTATTATGTGCCATTAAGGCCTGTGGTGAAAGGCAGGGAGAGGAAAAGAGATGCTGAAACTTGCAGGGTCTTACATATCTTAGAGATTAATAAGCCTGGAACTTTGTGAAAAATAGGTGTTTACACTTATTTTAGTTCTGTCCATGTGACAATTTTAACAGCTATCTTTTGTGTGGTTTTGTTTTTTTGATTGTTCCCTTATAAAACAAAAAGTAGTGGGAAAAACAATTCCTTTAGAGACAAGCAAATCCCTAGGCTTGAACAAAAACATTTATCTTCAGATGAGCCTTCAGTTTCAAAAGTACACACATAAGCAGGAAGAGTTTTGGTAAGAGACATCACATTGACATGAGAAATTACAATGTGATGTTTAGGCTGTGGTGGACAAAAAGTAGAATTCCTGTTGCTTGAGCTCTCTCTCTTCCTCCTAAAATGTTCTTTCTTAGTAAGTTACATTTTAAGCTGCTCTTGTTGAGTAGGTTTTGTGTTTTCATGGACGAGGTGGGAGACATGAACTCCCCCCAGCTGGAGCACATGGGCTCATAGCAGCTTTGAGACTTCAAGAAAGGAGCACTCAACCTGCGCCACACCCATCAAAACCATTTCCTCGAGTGTGAGCAGCCTCAGAACGGCCCAGATGTATCTCTCAGCCCCTCTGAGAAAGAGCCTTTCCTGGGTGCTGAGGGGGCTGTCCATTCAACGCCTCCTCTTCAAGCTTCGAGCTCATCCAGGGAAGGGGAGCACTTTGGATGGGCCCAATGTGATGGGGCCACATTTTCTGTTCCAGGGCCACTGGGGCTACCTCAGTCTGTTGTTGATCAATGGTGACACAGTTAGAAATATGGAAAAGAGGAAGAATAACCACCTCTAGCCACCCCATGATTGTAGACATCTCCTCCCTGAGCCACCCCTCGACGGAGAGGGGCAAGAGGTGGAACTCTGACCCTCGTGAAGCCCTGTGTCTAAGAACAGGGCAGCCATGCTTCACTCCCACCCCTTCATGCTGTGTGAGTAGTGAAAAACGGCAGAAAAAAAGGGAAAGCCATACCTAAGAGGGGAGCAGAATGTTGTTGGAGCTGAGCTGGGGTGTTTGTTCTTTGGTGCTGCTCTCTCTGCTTCCAGAATATTCCTTGGGAGAGCAGATCAGCAAGGAGGACATTATGTATGAGCTGCAAAGACAACCTGAAAGGAAAGTGTAGACTGACTCCTTGTGTCTGCAGCCAGAAAAAATGAACCAATAGCACTTGCAGAGCTGGACACTTACTCACTTGCAGTGCTGCTTCCCACACCGAGAGCGACCCAGCTCAGGCACTTCACTGGGCATGGACAGAGGCATGAGCATCAAAGATCCACTCCTGTGAAGGGATACTCTGCAGGACTGTGCCTGCAATTCAAGCATGCAAATAATGGTTCCAGAGGAGCCATGGCTGGTTGTATAATGCTGCTTCAAGAGGAGGCGGTGACACTGCAGGTGGATGACACATGTCTGTCTCCTCCTGGGGTGAGCGATGGACAGGATGGTGGCACTGGGGAAGCAGGACAAACCAAACATGTCAACTCAGTTTCTTGCTCCACCTGTGGGTGTTTCACATGAGGTTGTTTGGTTTTTCGGTCCAGCAGTTCCTGAAAAGAACAGGAATGTTGCCCCTGACCTATTCCAATGAAAATGAAAGGAGAAGGACAGGTGTGAGGTTCTCAGACCATGCTGTGGAGTCACAGCAGTACTGTGTAGAGCTGAGCTGCAATAGGACCCCTCACAACATCTCATTTACTCAACTGGGCCTATCCTTCTCTGGTAGCACAAAGAACCTTTCTTTAAGGCGCGGATCTGTTTTTTAAGGTCAATGCCAGAAACAAAACCTCTGACAATCAAAGACTTTGTAGCCAAAGAGAAGAAGATGCCAGAAACCCAGACAGCACCCTTGAGGAAGAGAATCTGGAGGATGAGTGGCTCAAACCCTTCTGTTCTGTTGTCTACGGAGCCCTGGGGACCTGAGTCCTTCTTCCACCCTGTTCCAGTGCCATTAACAAGCTGGGTGGGGGGACAGGTTCAAGCCACTTGTGAAGACACCACTAAGGGTCAGAGAGCTCTGTGCACAAGGTTTTCAGTGGTAATAGGTGTGAAGCAGTTTGAAACCTGACCATAAAATGCAGCTTTTAAGAAAAACTGAAGTCTGTGATTCATATTAGTGATGGACAGCGTGCCTCAGCCTATGCCCAAATTGGCACAAATGGACACTTTTATTTAGAGTACATGTATGCGCATATACAGTTGTATTTACATTTCTCTTGCATTACCTTTCTCCATCTTTTCTTTGTATTTGCTTCTCATTCTGCCTTCCCTTCCCAGTTCCCACAAGCCCTTGCTGCAACAGTGGCTTTTTAACACTCGTGTTTCTTCTACATTTGCAAAATGGTGAATTTTGATGGTTGGAGGTTTAACCAGAAGATCTCAGCTGCCTCACTGTCATTTTCAAAGCTAACGTAACATCTTGGAAACCTAATGACTCATTGAAAAATAATAGGATTTAGGATATTAAATCCCTGATTCTCTTTTGGATAGGACACATAAACTGCATATCTTCAAAGTGCCCCGAATTCATGGGCCAATCCCATTCCTAATGAGAAGCTCATGGTAAGTCCAATAATAGGCAAGAAAACTAGCTGGAGGAAAAAGCGTTTAAATCTAGATTTCAATCTCAACCTTTCTCCACTGCATTCATCTGAGTTTGTAAAGCACACAAAATCTTTTAGCTGGGCAACTCTGCAGAGCTGTGCCACTGTTGTGAATATGACTTACATCTTTACCAACTGTCCTGGTTTGGACAGGTGTCTGCCAAGGAAGGCAGGAGTCCCCCTCCCACCCCGGACTATTATAATTTTGAAAGTGAGGGGCTTTCAGGCAAATATATCAGAAATAGGAATAACAGGTCTTTACTTATATATATACATATATGTACAACAAGGCAAAGGAAAAAAAAACAGCAATAACTAAGGCAGTAACAAGTAATAGGAATCAGACCGCAGTGACGGCTGCTGGGGCTGTCAGGCACTCTCCCTTTTGCTGCAGCGATGGCCGGAGTTGACAAGGGCGCTCCGGAGCGAGGTCGGGGAGCACGGGGGAAACTTAACTTGCCCAAGCCGGGAAGGGATGGGAGGAAATTTCAGCAGCCCCTGGGCAGCCGGTCCTGGTGCTTTAGCAGGATTCCCTGGGAGCAGCGCGCTGGAGACGGCAAGGATGGATGCAGAAAAGTATCCCGGGTGGCAGGCGAGATGCACAGAACTCCGAGGCCGCAGCCGGAGACTCCGGGACCCCTCGGCAGGCAAGGGGCGGCGCTCGCAGTGCTGTGGCCCAGCGAAAGCTCCAAAAGCAGCGGCAAAGGGGTGTCAGAGGCAGGGCAGGGCAGAAGGGCAAAAACAGCAGAAAACACGGCCTCGCAGCGAGATGAACTCTCCACGGCGGCTGCAGTCTCCGCTCCCTCCAAACGCCAGGAGAGCAATGAATCCCAAGCACTCTACCCCACCTCTCTTTTCCAGTTCTAAATCTCGAGATTTCTCTGCTCCCCCACCTGAGAAGACGCCACCAAGACCAAAAAAGGGACAATTGGGCCCCTCCCTTGTGGCTGGCTAGGTCCTTTGTTTCTCTTAAGTACCCCAGCAATCGTCCCTTAACATGGGAAAAAATTCCTTTGAGAGGAGTAGAAAAGAACACATACACACACAAAAAGAAAAACCTCCTCAACCCCCAACACCAACCTTCTGCACTGTGCCAGACTCTTTCATATTTCAAAGGTAAACACTGAGGCTTCAAGAAGAAAAGCTAATCTCAGTGCAACTGCACACACACACACACAAAAAGCTAATGCATGATTTAGCTTTAAAATAATTAAAAATAAATTTCAGCTACGAGGAGGAACTTTTTTATTGTTTTTCACAGCTAACACTATTATTTGCTCTGGCAAAACCAGCAAAGACCACTGCACAGTTAACAGCACACAGAGATAATTATGGCCTTGCTATTCACAAGTGAAAATCTTGTGTCTGATTACACAAAGTACCTGTCCTTAATTCTGAACTTTGTTCAGATGATTTCTATCTACACCATATTCCCTTAACCAGAACTTATTTCTACTTGATTGGAGATTTTTGCTGTTGCCACTAGAGGTCCATTCACCACTACAAATATAAACGAAAGAGGCAAGCAAAGCATTTTCTTCTCCAGAATTTATTTATTTAAATCACTGTTCAGAGTTGGTCTTGGGGTAACGACCTAAAGGAAGATAATTGTGGGCACCTTATAGCAATGGAGGTGAAGTCAGACAGTGTCACTGTTGTTCCAGGGTGTGAACAATTTGGTCTTACTGATGTCGTCCTTTTGGTTTGGTAATGAGCACTTCTTGGGTTTTATTTTCTGTTTCCTCATTTGCTGCGCCCAGGTCTGTGTTGCCCAGATTCGTACCCCGGTTGTGTGAGTACGTTCACCCGTGATAAACAAAACAGGCAAGTGTTCCCCTCCTCCCCCAGGTTAGCTCTGGGGGCGGTACACTCAGTTCAACTACAGCAGCGTTTGTGTCAGCCTGGGTAAGAGCTGGGTCCGTCCTTTTGTTCCCCGAGCTTTCCTGCTCCCTCCTTCCCTCCTTCAGTCTTTGTCGGAGTCCACGTGAACGCTGCCTTTGCCCGGTTTGTCTTTTCATCCCCGGCTCAGCTCAGTCTCCTGTTTCGCTGTGACATCCCAGGGTGTCTCTGAGGTTTCTAGCACTCTCCCCCCTCCGGCTGACATTAAATGCAGGCTTTTTACTGATCATCAGAAACATGCTTCTGCTCAGCTCTGGAGGGAAGGAACAATGCTGCTCTGTAAAGGTTGGGTTTGCTGCTCCTGACTTTATTCTGTTCCCGTTGGTAATCAGGAGTAAAATTCCTGCTAGCTGCAGTGAGACCAAAGCCGGGCTGAAACTCGTGGCTTTTGAAAATTTCCCCCTTACATCCTTTGGATCTGTTTTTCGGAAGGACCAAAATTAGAAGGCACTTACTGAACTCCACCAGTTTTTTCTCTGGTTGGTTGAATAGCTATCCTGTCTGCCCATCCTTTCCCCTTCAATCTGTGTGGGTGATCCATCTTAGCACAGGACAGGATCATGTCCCACCTCAGGAGAAGTGGTAGGAGAAACTCTCATGTGGAAGAGAGGCTTTCCTGAAGCACTTTTCCTTGCCGCTCTCTGGAATCTAGACATGTCAACAGTATAGGGCTGGCTCTTGTATTTGTCACCAGAGCCGGTGTCTGACACTCCTTCCCACTCCACACTGTCCCCATGCCTGTGCCTCTGCCTCCCCTGGCCTCACCCTGGCTTGGCTCCATCCACCACCTGGCCCCCACACACAGTCCAGAGGCCATAGGAACAGCATCTAGGGATTAGAGGAGGAAACAGGACGGCCCTGCTCTCCGAGCCTCCCAGGCTACAAATGGGACTGGCAGGAGGAACTTCATGTGGGCCAAGGCTTGCTGCCTGAGATTTACAAAATAATAGCGCAGACCTGGATGTCAAGCTTGTGATTCAGACACTGTGAATCCTTGTCTTGCTTGGTTTTAATCCCTGCTCCCTTTGCTTCACTGCCCCTTTGCTTTGTTGCCATGTCCATGTGAACTGCCACCACTGCCCTCAGAACTCCTGACACCTGTGTGCAAGCTTCCTTTTCAAGAACCAAGGAACCACTCAGCTCCAGACTCAAACCCCTCAGGTCAGCTAATTCTGCCTGACTGGCAGCTCCTGGCTTTCCAGCACTGAAGGTTAGACATGCCACATCTCCCAGTCCTCACCTCTGGAGTCTCTTGGCAGCTGGAAGAAGCAGCAGCCTCTCAGCCTCCAGCTCTTTATTCCACCCCGCTCAGCCTGCATTACCTCCCCCAAACCACTGCTCACTCTTTTTTTTTTTTTTTTTGTCCCATGGGCCATAAAAGCTTGGAAAAACTTCTTGGAGAGGTAACAGTTTTACTCAAGCTGTCTACCAAGCCTGTGGATCTCAGGAAATTAACTCTTTGAGTACCCACTCATGTAGTCTCCTCATAGTTGAACTGATTGAACAAAACATCACTTTGAATGAATCAGTCAACAACCAACCTGTGAGCATTTTGCCGTTGAATTTCCAGGTTTCTTCTTCCTCTGCCAGCGGAGACTGGTAGTGAAGCTGAGCACTGGTAGGGAGGTCACCTCAGGATTAGTGTTTTCATAATTCACCTCGTGTCCCAGTTAGGAGAGGCTTGGTGCTCTGCACAAAGACCTCTCATTTGCTCAGGCACTTGGCCAGTGCTGGGACAGAAAACGGTGCAGATGAACCATCCCTGGAAACTGGTGATCCCCAAGATGTAACTCAAGGTTCCTGGGCAAATGCTGGTGTCTTAAATCCCCCTCTGTGTGATTGTACACAGCCCTCTCTTCCTCTCCCACTTTTTCCTTTCCCTTTCCCCTTCCTTTCCCTCCCCTTCCCTCTTTTGGAGCATTTGTGCAGCCTCAGGCATTTCCCGTTCCTGGCCAGCACAAAGCTCCCACAATCAATCTTTGGGGTGAGGTCTGGTGTAGGCTCCTCGCCCCACGTGCCTGCAGAGCTGAGCTCAGGACTGGGACCCGTGCCTGGCCATGCAGTCACAGTTTCCTCTGGCCATCTGCTCATGGGACAGATGACTTCTCACAGCACTGTGGTGGACAGATATTTCTAATGTTTGAGGCTGCTCGCTTTTCTTCTGCAGTACTCAAAAACTGTTCCTTTCTGTGGTTTTTACAGGCCTGCCTCGGGCCATGCATGCACAGAAAGGATAATCCTCCCCTAAAATGCTGATGTATGCAGTCATTCCTTTAGGATCTGAGTGCTGGCTTCCCTTCCCGTGCATCCAAAGCCATCTGCTGAGACTCAGGCTGCCTTTGGTGGGAGGTGAGGTGTTCCTGCTGTGTCAAGAGGTTTGGGATACTTGTCGAGGGCAGCTCTAATCCTGCCTCAGCAATCAGACATACACATGCACCTCCACTGGCTTGTATAAATCTAAAAACAGGCCTAGGGAGGACTGATCTTCTGGTCTCTCTCTCCCACAGCAGACTCAGCAGATCAGGACTGGGGAAAAGGACGCTCGGGGGGACTTCAGTCTTTACAGTTCCCCAGCAGGAGAGTGCAGCCAGACGGAGGTCGGGCTCTGCTCCAAGGAAACAAGGGACAAGACAAGGAAACAGCCTCAAACTGCTCCAGAGGAGATTCAGGCTGAACATCATGAGGAATTTCTTCATGGAGGCATTGGAAGGGGTTGCCCAGGGAGGTGGTGGACTCTTCATCCCTGGAGGTGTCCAAGGAATGACTGGACGTGGCACTCAGTGCTCTGGGCTGGGTGACAAGGTGGTGTTCAGTCACAGGGTAGATGCGATGACCTCAAAGCTCATTTCCAACTTTAATGATTCTGTGATTCTACTCCTAGTTCTGTTCTCCAGTTGTGAAAGAGTGGTAACTTCAAATACCACCAGAAGAAAATCTGACCTGCACATAAGAGACAAAGTTCTGTTACTTGAATGGCAAAAGAAGACACACCCTGATATATATCTGAAATATTTTCCATTTAAATCTGCATCAAAAAGGTAGAAGCCTCCTCACACAGAGATTTTTAATCTTGGCGTTGGGTTTGTCCATCTTTGCTTTGCTTTGTTTGTTTCCATTGTGCATTCTAAGTGTCACTTTTTATTCTGCTACTGTTTGAACAGAAATTAGCAATGAATACTTGAAATAGGAGTGTAGCAGAAAGGAAATACATGAAAGTACAGCGAAGACATAGGGAGCTGCTCTGCAGGAAAGCTGAGTAGTTTTAGTCTTGCCTTACATCAGCACACTTCTCCATATTTACAGAGGGGGGTTTGAGGTAGTTTTGGGGGGTTTGGGGTTTTTTTGGGGCTTTTTGTGGGGTGAGTTTTGTTTGTTTGGTTTTTATTTGGGCTTTGGGGTTTTTTGTTTTTGTTTGGGTTGGGGTTTTTTGTCTGTGTACTTTTATGTTTGGGTTGGGTTTTTTTGTTTTTGTTTGTTTGTGTTTTGGGGGTTTAGGTTTTTTTTGTTTGTTTTTCTGGGTTTTGTTGGTTTGTGGTTTGTTTTTGTTTTTGTTTTGTTAGTTTTCCTGGGTTTTGTTTGTTTTGGTTTTGGGGGTCTTTCTGTTTGGGTTTTGTTTGTCTGGGGTTTTGGGGTTTTTTTGTTTGGGTTGGGAGCTTTTTTGGTGTGTTGGGGTTTGTTTGTTTGTTTGTTTGTTTGTTTGGGGGGGGGGGTTGGGTTGTTTTTTCCCCCCCTTATCCTAACTGTTTGAAAAGGACAGGCCTAGAATGAAAACCACCTATTATTCTTATGTCAGCACTATGTGAAGGTCAGAACCAAAGCCACAGTACCACCAGGATAAGCCCTTTTACACCCCTGATTGAAGAGAAGTGTGCTGCTCTGAAGAGCTTTTAATCAAGAGCAGTGTTTCTCAGCCCTGTTAACCCAGCCTGGGTTAGATTACAGGGATTTACTGGTTTTACAAGTTTCCTCATGGCTCAGATTTTTAAGGGTGGACAGAAAGATGCTTTCCACTGAGCTTTGGGATACAGCACAGAGCTGGAGAAGTGTAAACCTGAACAGGTAATGAAGGTAAAAGTTAGACGATATATCTGCAATTTCCAGAAGACAAGCAAAAAGAATACAAAATTCATCCCATTCCCCTTAAATCTTCACTCTCTTCAAACATGATTTTGGATATTACACAGTTCATGAAGAGCTGAACATGAGTGTGTTGAAGGCTCTTCAGTAGGAAGGAGAAACCACATGCCAGCACCTTTTTTTCCTGTTCGGCACTCCTTGGAAGCTTTTTGGCTTTGCTCTTCACCTGACCAAAAAGCCACAAATGCAAACCAGGGTAGGCCTCGTGCTATTGGCCAAGACCAACGCAAAATGAGAGGTCTGCATGCCTTCATGGGCCTGTGTGGACACCAAAAAAAAAACACCCACAGCTCTGCCTTGAGCCACGCCACTAATCTGTGACTTAAGGGCTTTCTGAGTCGTGGAGGTAAAACCAGGCAATTTTCCTGATCTGGAATGATAAGCTTCTTTGCATCCACGTTCCAAAAAAGCTCGATGGGAATGAGATGGTGAAAGGGTCACATCTTCCCTCCATGTGAATCATGAAGGGGGAGGTGGGGGGTTACCCCAGCGGGGAGAAGCCCGGGAGCAACCCAGTGAAAGCAAGCAGGGCACTTGTCCTGACACACTTCACTGTGCATCCAGAGGTTTAGAAGAAATCCTGCCGGCCTCAGTGTTGGAGCTGTTTACTTGTTTTAGGCTTGACAGCCTATTATTAACTGTAACAGCAGAGAACACCATCTGTCTGTTCCTGAGCTGTTCCATCAGTCTGTGAGTTGGGGCTTTTGCATTTTAGAGGGAAAAGGTGTAATTGTCCTGATTTAGTGAAAGATCTTGAATTATGATACCTAAAGCCAGAATTTAAACCCTCAAACATTTTTCTTTCCTTTATGGCCTCTTGATAACCTGAGCGCATTTTCTCTGGACACCTTGCTGCTTTTCCTAATCATTTGCAGGAACTGTAAGAAATACAAGAAGACAAATAGGGCGAGGACAGAGTGGGACTTCAAAGATTGTGGGGCATATCATTATAATCATATATCATATCACATGTCTAGCTTAATAGGTAGCACTGTTTTTTTCTTTTCATTATGATGTGAACTTTCATTTTCAATTTTTTCCCTCTACAATTAAAAGAACTAGATCTTTATTTTGTTTCTTTATTTGGGGGGGAGGGATATTTTGCTTAAATGAGCTGTTTTCTACAGGTGGCTAAATTTGGAGGACCTAGAACCTACCAATAGACATCTGACAAAGGAATGGTAGACTGGATATACTTGGGATGAGCTTTAAGATAAATCTCACAGAAACTAGAAACATTATGAGCAGACGTTTTTGGTTCAAGTGATGATGGAGCACTTTGTTCCCTGTGGAAACAAGGAGTGAAAGTTCATGAACAACTGAAGCACAGGAGAAGGACTCACCTTGCAGAAGTTTGTCTCCCATAGAGGGAACCCCAAGGTGGAGCAGGGCAAGAATTTTAGGAGAAAGGAGTGGCAGAGACAGTATGTGATGAAGTGGCCACAAGTCCCACTCTCCCACTCCCCCCTGTGCCACCTGGGGGGAGGAGGTAGAGAAAATCTGAAGTGAAGCTGAACGAAGGGCAGAGTGCAAACCTAAAGGTTTGTTCTTATTTCTTATTATACTGATCTGTTTGATTGGCAATAAATTGAATTAATTCATCCAAGCTGAATCTGTTTTGACCATGATGGCAATTTGTGAGCAATCTCTCTGTGTCCTTAACCCATGATACTTTTGTAATTTCTTTTCCTCCCTTCACTTGAGGAGGCAGAGTTACAGGGAATATTGGTGGGGTCCTAAAAGCCAGCCAAGGTCAGCCCGCCACAGTAGGCTCAAATATTTTGGAGGGCTCTTCTTCCAAGGTTAATGCAGTCGTCATGAGCACTGAGGGTCTCTTTTGCTCTGCACCAGCATGAGATGAGGAGGGGAAACTGGTTTAGAGGTGAGAATTCAGGCTGGCTTTGAAAATGACTTGCTGGCTTCCTGAAGAAAAATCCCTGAACAAAAATCCCTTCACCCTCTCTGCGGGGAAGATGCTGCCCCTTGGGCATATTTGCTCCCCACTCTGTTTGTCAGCACAGTGACGCTGTGCACAGCTGCTGTGCTGCTCAGTACAGTCCCAGCCACCAGTGTGTGGTGGTGTTGCTTTTGCAAAAGCCAAGAGAAACTTCCATTGGTAAGCAAGTGTGGGTTTTAATCCTTGCAAAATGCAAAGCCAAGTAGCACAACGTTGTTTTTTGCGCACACAGACACACACTGCCCCCAGCCCACCTTTTTTTCTGGCAGTGCTGCTGTGAAGGATTACTTCTCCAACCCTTGTATTACAGGTGAGGGATTTTCCAACCTCTGCTCAGGCAGCAAGGATGGATGTTGTGCACTCCCAGACCCAAAAAAGGAGTAAGGCTTCCTTGAAAGTGGGGGAAGAAAGGCTTGGGGGCAGCTGCCACCCCTTGCAGGTGACAGTGACACCCCCACCTGCTCCCAGGTGGCTCCTCCCCAGAGCACTGCGAGGTCCTGAATGCAGCTTATTGTTAATTAACAACAAATTAATTATTTTATACTGCAATAATACTTCACTGTTCCCATGGGGGACTCGGACTGCTATTCATTACGTTCTTAATGCAGTAAACATGGAAAAGAAAAGAGCCAGCTGATATTGTAATTATAGTGGGCCTCAATGGATGTCATGGAAATAGTTTTTTTTCCTTGAAGAGTTGATGAAAAGTTAGACTTGCTTTGTAATAGTTAAAAGAAACAAAATTAAGCCCTCCACACTCTGCATTGGTATGAATGAGAACTGAACACTGTGTGACTTTACATAGAAAATAAGATATTTTACTTTAAAATTAACATTTTGATAATCAAAACCAGATTCGAGCCAGCAAGAGTGAGTATTTTTTTAAGTGGTGTTCTTTTGCATAGGCTGTTTTCCAGAAAACAAACAACAAATAAAGAAACCAACTCTCCAACTTTTTACCTGTATTATTCTCTCTCTGTAAAGGCTCTTTACTGGAACAAAGAATGTATTAGGTAAAGAATGTATTAGTGGTATTTTTCAGTGGGATTGTGATCTATGATGAATTAATAACAGCAAAGTAAAGTACCCAGGTTGTGTGCCGAAAAAAAAAAGGGCAAGCTGTCCTAATGGTTTAGGGAACTGAAGTCCTAAATTGCAAAAGACCAGTGAAGGTGATACAACCCACATCACTATCATATCCTCTGGGAAAAGATGCCCCCGTGCTCAGGTACCATGAGGTGTTCAGGCACCTCTGCACAGTGAGCTGTGAGACCTGAGACCCAGCTCCCAGCCCAGCTGGATCTGTGGAGGAAGGGGGTTATGGCTGCACATTTCCTTGGCAGAAGTGGTACCTCAGAAAGCTTCACCTGGGGTCTCAAAGTCTGCCCAGGTGGAGAAGCAGCAACTCATAACCCACTGGGGTTTTTCAGAGAGGTGATGCCACCAGCGTGCCAGAGTTCCCTTCCCTGGGGAGAGACAGGTATTTGCTGTTTTTCTTGGCCTGGGCAAGCAGTTTCTGAAATGGCTTTTCAGGGCAAAACCAGAGAGACACGGTCTCCACGCTCCAGGACTGGCCAGATGAGGTGTGATAGCTGGAACGAGGGAGGACTGTGAGAGAGAACACGGAACAGCAGCGTCGGGGACTTTCTGCACTTTGGCACTGAAGTGTTACCCCTACTTTACAGCCAGGTCTGCCTTTCCATAAGGCACCAGCAGCACTGGATAAGCCTCCCTGCTGCTGCCTGCCTGCCTCCTTGCAGAGCTTGTGGAAATGAACCTTGAAGAGCCTTCTCAGGCATTAAGGAGTTACTGTAGGAGTCACCAATACTATCCCTGTTTGATACGGCACAGTGTTTCAGGGTAGGGAAGCTCCGGGTGCTTTTTTTTGCAGCAGAGACCTGCAATAAGACAGCAGCTTCTCAAGAGAGAGCTCACACTTTTCAGACATGATTTTCAAGATAGCAACAGTAAAAATATTTGTGCTGCTGTGTGATGGAAACCACAGGCATTAATGCAGCTGCCACCACTGTCATGCTGCTGGTGAGTCACTGCTGAATGCCACTGTAATGACACGGTGAGAAGCTTCAGCATGTCCAGCTTGCTGAGTCCTTCCAGTGCTCTGGACATTGATCCATTTCATGAGAGATCTCAGCCTAAGAGCATAAAGGCCACTGCATCCCAGATTGTGTGAGTGCAAAACAGCTTTTCAACTCTCTGTGACCAGTGCTCCCCTGCACTTAGAAGAAAGGGCAAATTCACTGGGTTTGTGGAAAAAGTGTGTTTATCTAGGTCAAGGAGACAACCATGCATTTAAGTCCTACTCTGATTTTGTCACCCACTCAGAGCAGGGATGGAGCCAAGGATGTGGCCCCTCCGCCTCCCCCCGGCAGAGCACAGAGCTGCGGTGGTGTGAACCATGAATGCAGGGATGAATGCAGGGATGAGCATCTGTCTCCTGGAAACAAAAGAAAGCAGCCTCTGTGAGTGCAAAACCAGTGCATCCAACCCTGTTCAACACAAGGGGTTGGTGTAGGAGGGGAGGGAAGGGGATATTTGACACTGACCTCCAAACTCATCTGACCAACTGGTCCTATCCCAAGTTGCACTTCTTGCCATCACTGTTTCTAAAAGCAGGCAAGTCTATCAGAACAGACCTCAGGAAATCATCAAGTCCACCTTCTGAGTCCAAGACAGGTTCAGCTGTGTTTAGGTTATTCTCAGCGAATGTTTGCTTAACTTGCTCTTAAATACATGCCCTGGTAGAGACCCCACCTTCCCTCCCAGTGCCTCATTGCTGCAGGACTGTCTAAGCTTCATCATCACAGCCTGAGCTAAATCTCCCTTCCAGTTCTGGAGATTTCTTCTTTTTCTACCTCCCCTTCTTAAGTATTTGAAACTTTCTGTCTTGTTTGTCTTGAATCACTTCACAATCTTTCTCCCAGTCTGGCAGTTTCCAGAATTCTCACTATTTCCATCGTGGAGCGGAAATGATTTCCAAAACAGGACACAGCTGCCATGCAGAGGAGGGAATTGCTCTGGGTGTATTGTACCTGAAAGCCTTGTTTGTTTGCACACCTTACAACCTTGCCTTCTTTTTCTTGCTTTTCCCGAAGCAGCAAACCACTGCCACCTCCTCCCTGGTTCTGCTGGACCCTGACCAGTTGTGGCTCCCTGTTTCCTGGGCCTTTCAGATGGTGAAAGCCATCTCAACAGTTTCCACCAGGTCTGCCTGAACTTCAGCACTCTTTCAGAGAGCTGGTTTTGAAGTTCTGCAGGGCAGGGGTGAGTTCTGCATGCAGCTGCCTGCCTGGTGTTGGGCCAAACACAGCTCCACCAAATAAGCACTTCCATCTCTGCTTCAGCATGTCATGCAAAGCAGGCAAATGTCTGAAACTTTGATTTTTTATTTTACTTTTTAAAACCAGGTTAAAAATGACATGCATCCTGCTCAGCCTAGCCAGTGAGGAAGCTGAGAGCTGGCTTGTGTTCAGGCCTACCCTTAACAGCAAACAGACCTGGCGTAGGGGGAGCTTCTTGATCTGTAGTATAACTTCCACTCAGCATTAGCCACATGTCTTGGTTTGAAAGACAGGTGTCTGTTGAGGGAGGCAGGAGCCTCCCTTGAAATGGAAAATGCAACCCCCTTCCCTCCAAATTATTATAATTTTTGAAATTAAGGGGCTTTCAGACAAAAGATATGGGGAATAGGAATAACAGTTCTTTACTTATATATACATATATATAAAAAACAGAGCAATAATACAGCAACACTGGTTTAAGCTGACAGAGTCAGGGCAGGACCTGACACCCTGTTGAGCAGGGTGGTGGTAGCAGTCCAGCTAGATGACAACTGCAGCTCTCCTTGAAGTGGTTCTGTTGAAGAA
>VYZQ01028797.1:0-21477 GCA_013400655.1 Mystacornis crossleyi
CTGCCAAAGTTTTTGATCACTGGTTAGGTCACTAGTTTTTGACTAGTGATCAAAGTTTTTGATCACTAGTTAGGTCTGATACTTATGAGTATCAGACCTAACTAAGCCAGTAACTCTCTAAGATGCTTATTTAAGAAGAGAAGAACAAAAGTAGTTGTCTTCTCATGTTCAGTGCAAAACAGCATCAAATGTGATCTTTCTGGAGTATGCTTCAGTATGGTGCAGAAGTTAGTATGGCAACAGAGTTCAACAAGATACTGCAGGGCAGAGATTTCAATAGGCAAATTATTTTCATCTTCAAGAAATCTGCTAAATACTCAGTATTTTTATTAAAACATAAGCTATTTAAGAAATTATAATGTCTATATAAGAGCTCTAAGGAGGAAGAAAAAAGACAAACCCTAGAATTTAGCCATGGAAACACCTGTTTTTATGCAGGCACTGACAATATTCAAGAGTCAGGAACATTATTGTCTCAGTCACCCACTGCTACTGGAGTCATAGACCACCTCTCTCAAACAAGGAATTATGTACAACAACAGGCACCAGCAGCAAAGGCTCCGGATAATGTCAAACAGCAGCATAACAGCTCAGGATGTTCTCAATGAATATTTTAAAGTTCTTTTGTAAGAAGCTGTCCCATAAAGCTGCTTTAAAGTACTGAAGAAAATGACATTGTGTGCAATTACTGCGTTGAAAATCTCTCTGTATTTTAAAATGTTCCAACTGCCTGGAGAATCACTGACATAATATTTATACCTAGAGCAATTTAGAAAAAAAATTAGAGACTAGTGCTACTTAATTCGAGTAAAGCATGAGCTTGTCAGCTGAATTGGTCTCAAAGATCCTCAGCAGACTATCCTATCCCCATAATCATATATTTTTCCTTTCATAATAGTACAAAGCCTTTGTAATACAAAAAGTGTAAGGAAAATCCTTGCCATGAGGGGACTCTCACAGGGCTTTATACCTGACCCTACTCATTTCACTCAGTTCTTTGCCTCAGTTTTTCCACGCTATGATAGAAAACACATATTCCCTGTAAAACTGATGATGATGTGTTCAATCTCACCCTGAGATCAAAATCCAGTATCATCATCCAGAAATTCTTGTTTACTGCTGATGTTCTAACTTCTGTGGATCCTGGCTGTCTTTAACAGGCTCAGCAGGATTTAATGCCTCCTTGACAGTACCTGAAAGAACTGGACCAGGACAGTATTGCAGGCCTTCCATTATAGTTGCTACAGACAAAAGAGATTAATAAATGCAAGCTAAAGCAATGCTATAAAGGCTTGATTATGAAGAACAAACTATTGTGCAACAAAATGCGGACCCTGAGGATTTGACTAAACAGCAACTGAGTAACACACTAATGAGCAAGATGCCTGTTTTCTATCAAAAACCTAAAAAGGATCTTCATGATACTAGTGGTAGCAGAGGGAAGAGGATATATGCATGAAGAAGTGATCAAATACTGCCTTGAGAAATACTTGACTTCAATCACATAGAAACAGGTGAGAAGATGCATGGTACAATACCAAAAAGAATATCAAGTACATACAGTGCTTCCTTCAACTCTGAATTCAGGCTGCTGGACTCCTTGCACTGTGTGATCATGGGCATGCAACTACACTGGCTGCACACATTTGCCTGCACATAGAAAACCATATGACAAATGCACTGTCAGCTCCAATTCTGTTTCTCTGCAAGGCTGAATGAATTTGGTCCCTGGACAAGAAACACTCAGAGATAGGCTCTGAAGCATTCCTGTCTGAGCATGGATGAGCAGCTGATCACTCAAGAACTGACAGTACACAGTGTCCCAGGGAAGTACGTAAGCCCTGGTGCAATGAGAGTGGGACAGTGACCTGTGGGAGAAGCAAACCTTAAATTAACAGCCAGCATCTACCTTACCTATCTTAGAGGTGTCCTCCTCTTATCAGCAATAATTAGCAATAAAATCCTTGCATTTGCAAAGTAAGCTAAACTTTTTGCTTCTATAATAGTGTGATTGCTAAAGCTAGACCAAAATTGCATTTCAGGCTCTTCCAATTTCCCTTGTCCTTCATGAGTCAAAGTCTAGTGTAGAGCAGCCACTGCACCCGACACCTATCATGCTACAATATGTACAGGCTGACTGTGCTTGACTTTACAGCAAAGAACTTCTGTACAAAGAACTCCGAGGCAGAGATCTAACAGCACCATGCTGGGCACCAGTCATGACCAACATTTCACAACACTCATGCAAATTTTTAATTTTGTTTCTAAACCACCAGGTTGCCTGTGGCAAGTAAGGCCACTAGGTGTAGTCTGAGTTCTTCTCAACATTCCATACTCTAGCATATCAGTCCCCGTAATTAGGAGAAGTCGTCTTTGGCTTGAAACAACTGGGGAGAGCAAAGCACACAAGAGGACCAAAGGCCAGGACAGTACAAAGGAAGCTCCAAGAGAATCCAGTACTACCATCTAAAATCCATACGCTCAACTTGTTAGCTGTAAAATAAAAGAATTATCTATATCCACGTGACAAAAGAAGAAAGATCTTTTTCTCAGGAAATAGCCATCATCAATTACAGGCAACAAGAAATATTACCAAAAGACCCACCCATTAGCTGACAGATTGATTACGAAACATAAAAAAGATTGCAAGATTATAACGCCCTGAAACAGCTTGGCATAATTATTATTTTATCTCTAAACCAAGTAATTTTATACCATAGCAGTATATTTTTCCCCCACCACCAGGTAACTAGTTTGCAAGAACTGAACAGTAGAATCTTTGCCAAGTAATTTACATCTCTCCCATTAAAATAACCAAAAAGAAATATTTTCAGAACTATTGTTAAATTACAAGCAAAGAAAGCTTAAGTATGCAATTTGTAACTTAAATAAATAAGCTGCCTTTACACAAATAATACAGTTTATTTTATGAAATAAATACACTTTTCTCACTGCTCTAGTTTTAACATATTCAAGGCAGATTATACTAGCAAAAGAACAGCTGTGCCCTGTAAACCGTCTTTCTAGGATGACTGGTGGATTTTTCCACCCTTGGAATAATTACTATGTGCCCCATCCACAGTTTTTGGAATATTTACAAATATGTGTCTCACAAAAGTAATGAAACCCCTTTAGAGGGAAAATATACATTTGCATCTGATTGTTTGAATGTCTACATTCTGTCTGGTTTCTGTGCAGATATTTGCCTCATTTCATTCTATGTTTTCTAAAGGGCACTACTGCATAAAGCAGACATAATTAAGATGAGGAAATTGCACAAAGAGAAAAAATATTTAAGAATTGAAAAACCTGAACTAAACATGCTTTTTACACACATGAAATAACTAAAAATCTTAATACAAAGATAGGAAAATATTTTAGAGAGGTACAGACCAAAAAAACCCAACAACTACCAAACAACAAACATGGTATTTTCACCTCTGTAGTAGGCCTTAGTTATTGCATCAAATTCCTCTTGACCTGCAGTGTCCCATAACATTAGCCTGACATCTTCACCATTAACTCTGAAATAAAGACAGTTTTGTGATCAATACAGTAACAGGAACAAATCAAAACAACTGACATGGAAATACTTCTGTTTCTACACTCTAAGAGTAATCCAAATCACATTTAACTGGATTTAAACATAATGTAACTTACTATTAATAATCATTCACCTTCATAACATACTATGGCAATAGTCCCTGAACTACATTATATGCTCTTTACTGACAATCTGTATTACATTTTCGTCTTCCTTTCCTCTTCTTCCTCTACATTTCCCTCTACAATGAAAAATAGGATGGATATCAAAACAAAACTTAGGTGCCTGAAGAATGGTGCTTTTGTCTTTTAAATCAGCTTGCAGAATTTACAGGATTTTCTTACTTCTCATTACCATAAGATTTTCCACTTTATCAAACATAATTGGGTACTACCTGCTTATACTGCATAAAGACTCTATTTTTTTCACAGTATTTTTTTCTATATTGGCTAATAAATTGTGTAATTGTTTTATCATAAGCAGTTTCACTTCTTCATAAGAAATCACAAAAAAATTTTTAAAATAATCAACAGGTGGTAGACTACAAAGCAAGCTTGTCAAAGAGCTTGGTATGGCAGAGATTTCAGATTTTATTTATCATTTTAGATTTTGAATGGAGAATAAAGGATATCATTTCAGCCCACAGTGCAAAAGAGAAAACAACTCCCTTTAGTGTGCTTCAGAAACAGCAGGCCTTGTTTTCCAAGCCTCCGTAAATTTCAGGATTACAGCAGAAAAAAGAAACAGAGAGAGAGGTAAAAATCAATAGTATGTTATCTGTTTAATACATACTGGATCTGTCTTTCCAGGAAATCTACACCAATAGTTTTCTTGTAGTCTTTTGTAAAAATCCCCTTGCAATATCGCTGAATCATACTGGACTTCCCAACAGCTCCATTTCCTACTACTACCACCTTGATGGCCACCTCCATATCTTCTTCCAACATCTTTGCGTCTCAGGTGACTCTCTGGTTTATTCAGGAAACTACTGATTCTGTCAACAAAGTAAATAGCTATTATGTTCATAAAAATGCTGTGAATAGAAAGCAAGAGGCAAGATGATGACACGATTAGGGTGCATATAGATAGTACAAATTATTTCTGCTCCTATCACAGATTGCTTAAAGTGACCTCAGGCAAGTTATTTAACTAGCTTTGGCTTGACACTTATTAATTGAAAAGTAATAAAAACTGGAAGTAGAGAATAATTTATTTGGCTTATTGCAAAGATATTTCACTGATGTTTTGGTGGGGGTTTTTTGTTTTTTTTTTAATGAGGAAGAAATGGAGGCACCGAACTACAAAATCATAGAATCATTAATGTTGGAAAAGACCTCAAAGATCAGCAGTCCAATCATTAACCCAACACTGCCAAGTGCTAAACCATGTCCCTAAGTGCCACGCGTACACATCTTTTAAATACCTCCAGGGATGGTGATATGACCACTGCCCTGGGCAGCCTGTTCCAATGCTTGATAACCCTTGCAATGAAGATTTTTTTTTAATATCCAACCTAAAACTCCCCTGGCACAACTTAAGGCCATTTCCTCTTGTTCTATCGCTTGTTACTTGGGAGACAAGACCTACCTCCACCTTGCTAAAACCTCCTTTCAGGCAGTGGTAGAGAGCAATACGGTTTCCCCTAATCCTCCTTTTCTCCAGGCTAAACGACCCTAGCTCCCTCAGCCNGACCTCCATCCCTCAAACAGGTGCCTCCCCCAAAGTTTTCTCTAGAGAGCCTCGTTTTATCCCATTTCCCCTTCACATCTAGTCTAAAACTCCTTCCGTGAGTCCTACTAACTCTTGCAGAAGGAGTTTCCCCCTTCAAAACAGGTGTATGCCATCTATTACCAGCGGGCATGGTTGTTGTGAAGACTGACCCACCACGAAAAAAAACAAAATTCTGCCTGTAACATCAGGCACCAGGCTCTTCCTCTTTCTTCCTATTTCATTCCCTGTGATTGGAAGGCCAGAAGAGAACACTACTTGTGTTCCTGCTCCCTTAAGCAGCTGTCACAAGTCTCTGAGATTTCCCTTGCCTACCCTCCAACTTGCTGCAACTTTATCACTGCCCACCTGATAAAAGCTAAGTTTCCCCCACGTTTTGCTGTGCTATCATCACAGTAACATTTTACAGCTCCAGAGTGGCAAATTTCCTCCCAAGAATCATATCATCCTCCTTTCGAAAGAGGGGGAATACTCCCCTTTTAAAGGCTGTGCCCATCACGGCGCTCACACCCGTGCTGGCAGAGCGGGGCTACCCGATGCCTTCGTTCGGCTTGCCCGGATAGATGATGTTTCTTGACTGCATTAACCATTTGCCTACACCCGGCTACTCGGAGTTCGGCTAGCCCCGTTAGCACCGGGAAGCCGGATGGCCATTTTGGGCGAGAACAACGGCAGCCGCCCGGGGGCCTCGGTGCAGGGACCCATCCCGCCGACACCTCCCGGCCCTGCCCCAGGGGCCACGCCGAGGGCGGAGGCTCGGCCGCCGCGGCCCCACCCACGGCCCCAGTCCCAGTCCCGCTCCCGCCAGCCCGGGGCGCCCCGGCCCCGATCCCCGTTTTTGGCCCCTCTCACCAACCCCTCACGGAGCGGGCGGGCGGCGTTCCCTCCGAGGGCACGGCGGTGGAGGGACGCAGGGAAGAGGAGACGGAGCGAAGGCGAGAGGAAACCGCTCGCTGGGGCCGACCCAACCCGGACGCACATCCCGGCTCCCCCGCCCGGAAGCGCCGTCAGGACCGGGGGCGCCGCTGGGGGAGGCGCCTGCCCGCTGCCCCCGCCCCCGCGGCGGACCCCGCTCTCTGGGGGCTGCCGGGGAGCCGCTCCCGGGGGCTGGGCCTGGGTCGTTGTGCGGCCGAGTCGGGCCTGAGGCGAGGGAGAAGTTGCTTTTCAGGAGTTTTCGTTTGGGTTCCTGAGGAAAGATCCGGACAAGGCTGATCTTTCCTGGCCCTCGGGTGCCTTCATCCCTGGTCCACTCCCTATACGTCGCCATTCCTCACCTCATCCTCCATGGAAGACAAAACTGTGTGATCAGCCACGGGCTTTCCTTAGGCTATCACGGAAGGCAGTTAACGTCCCGTGGGTAGCGCCTTTTTTTTTTTTTTTTTGACCAAGATGTGCCCAATCACCGTGGTATGTGGTCTGCCAGCAACCCAGACTATATATTAAACAGGATAAGTTTTGGCGTAACTGTAGACGTGGTAGTTGTAAAATCTGAAGATATACCCTTTATTAGTCCCTCTCGCCCCCCTTCTTTTTCGGTTGGTTGGTTGTTTTTTTAAGTTAAAACTGCCATAAGATGTCTGCTGCCTTAAATCCCCTTTCCATACTGCAGAGCACATCCGTGGCTATGGCGGCTGCTCTTGGTGCCCGCAGCCCTCTTCCTACTCAAGGATGGCCAAGTAACACTCAGATATTGCCAAATGTGGGTTGATGAAATCTGCCTTCTACAACACAGAGCTCTCTATGCCTGTCCTGTGCTTCCCAAGGTGATAGTTTTGTTCTAGAGTCAATTAGTGTTGCCGGTGCCTAAATAAATACTTTTTGGGTTAGAACATTTTGCAGTTACATCCCAAAAGAATAGTAAGATTTTATGCATGGTTTTTGTTTTGAAATTTATATGTTCATTTTGTTAATGCTGACACTGGCTCGTAGTCTCAGAGCCTGTCTGATGCCAGGGCTTCTCTGTTGCAAAAGGCCTTGAACTGGAAAGCCCTCACATTAAGAGAAAATTGTTACTTGCCAATTGTTACTTACCAAAGTAATATATTGGAAGTGTGCCGTATCATACTTCCCTGTTTTCATCATGGGAGACGTTGGGGGTGTGGCTGGGATTCATCTCACCTAATACCTACATTGTAAACACTTGTATGGTCTGGTTCACCTTCTGGTGAACCATACCATGGTGTCAAGTATCCCAGGTGGACTGCTCCCTCGATTCTCTTGGCTGACTGGTAAAGGGAGTCTGTGGCCACAGCTGTATGAGGTTAGAGAAAACATAGCGTGTCTTAAGTTCCCTTATTAAATTAGTCAGTAACTTAGTGATGGCTCTAAGTAATTCTAGTTTTTAATTTTTTGTTCTTTCTATTCTATATATGGGGTAATGCTTTTGGGAAGTGTAAGGCTAGAACATGTACTATGACCTGCCTGTCATGTTGGCAATGCTCAGGTACTTCTTTGTAAAATCCCAACAATTCAGTGAGGCTGAACCATTTCAGCATGTCTTACTGGGTATATTGAGAGCAGTCAAGGAAACTATTCTTACCATGTCCCACAAAGGAAAGAGAAGAATGAAGGAACTGATACATTCATGAATTTCAAGGCTTTAGCTTATACATTATTTGATGACTTGTGATGAGATCAGCTAAAGATAGCAGTGTGACTTACTTTGTAACTTATTAATGTCTTTTAAATTTGTCTAAATTAACATTCCAGTCACTGGATCTTACTACATCTTTTCACAGAGACTGACTGGTACCTATTCTTGGATATCTTTTCCATTTGCAGGCACGTCATCTCTGAAATTTCTCTTCAGCAAACTAGATATGCCAACCCCCCTAAAACACCTACCACAATGCTTACTTTTCAGCATCTAGATCACTTTCTGTGACACACCTTTGAACACTGAAGTATTTTGATGTTGTAAGCAGAGACACAAAATTAGCAAGCAAATCTTAGCGTTACAGTATTAGATATACAGAGATGAGACAACTTTCTCCCTTCTCCTTTGTCTTTCCCTTACAGACCCCCAAAAGGTCATGTTAATTCTTCTTGCCATAGCATTTAATCAAGGTTTCCTATTCAGACAGTTTTCTGGACATTCTCCTGTGATTACTTCCAAGGCACTTTTTAACATGAGGATGTAGCATGTAATATTTTTTTCCCAGATGCAGCACGGTGCAGTTAGCTACAGTGAAATTATTTTGTTTGACTGCAAGGCAAATCAGTGGATCTGTAACAGGAAAGTACTGCCAACCTTTAATAAAGCCATCTGTTAACAGCAGGCTTTACGTGAGTATTATATGTGTCTGATTAATCAACAGAAATGTTAAATAATCTCTCAGACAGAGTCCTTGGGAGTCCCATTGCTGCTGAAGGTAGTTGATGAGAACTGTCTTAATGATGATAAGAAGGCTTAGACAGTCATATTTTTTTTAATTAATAACTAATTCCTTTATTAAATTTTTGTGGGATATATAGGCCCTTCTGAAGTATTTTGGAGAACACAGTGCTTGCTATGGTCAAGCAAACTATTGGCTTATTTTTACTTTATTTTCAGGGAATGTTGTTGATTGGAACGTTACATCTGAATTTCCAGAGCCTGAAGTTATAGAAGTTTCAAGTTCATGGTGTTACACAGAGGTGGCTGAGTTCAACTAAAACCATGTAAGAGAGGCTATATGAGTTTTAGATATACTGAGGACTTACAACTTGCCTGGAAATCAGTGGAGCTGAAGTATACGAAGAGTAACCTAGAGAACTTTATATGTACTTACATGCACACACACACACACACACACACACACCCCAACACCCCCACACCCCTTATAGTATGTGTGTTGGGGATGAGATCAAATGGAAAGAAAAATCTAAATGTAAAAAAATAAATATATCAGCCATTGGAAACCCACTGTTGCAGTGTTGAGCTCTGCAGTGTTACGAACGAGTATTTGAGATCCCTTAAAAAATCTTTGGCAGGGGTATGAGCAAAAGTCAGATTTAATATTAAGCAACAAAGCAGGACAAATCCATTGGTAAGATTCACTCTACTACTTACAGGACATTTAAGGCACAATAAGGGAAAGAAAAGCAACAACAAAACCAAACAAAACCTAGGCATTCAAAACAGAAATGAACCAAGAACTATCTAGGTGTATGTGACAAAAGACAGGCCAAGGATAAAAAGGAATATAACCTAAAACCTTAACAGCACTCAAACTTAACAGTACTTTAACTTAACTTATAAGCCGAACAATTTAACATAGGAAAAGCAATTATACCTAACTTAACATATAACTTAATTTATAACCTAACCTTAACAATTTAACAGAGGACTAACACTTAACAGCCTTTAACCTAACTTACAACTTTGAAGTTATAATTAGCTACTCAGCAGAAGAACAACACTTAGCAACACTTAACTTAGCTTGTAACTTATGTTTAACAACTTAGCAAAAGAACAACACTTAGCAGCATTTAAGTAGTTTATAACTATAACTTAGCCTTACTTAGAGGCCTAGCTTACTTAGATCCCCAAGGTATTGAGACACGTAAGAAACCAGTATTTCTCTCAGATTTGCTATAGCATATGCACAGGGGCATGCACACAGACAGAATGAGTCAGTGCAAGCAAGGTACCTGTGAAAAATTCCTCTCAGAGGTCAGTGAAATATTCACTTTGGATGCCTTTGCATGTCCTGACAGGTGAAGGATCAGGCCTTGAGGAGTGAGGATATCGGCCCAGGTCACATAATTTTTCAGTGGTCCTCCAAGTATAGCAAACCTGAGGCTTTGCTGGCTCTGAGAGGCGTCCCACTCAGAGGGAGATTGCTGGTTGCAGGCCCACTGTGGCCCAGGAGAGCTCAAAGGGCCCCATTTTGGACTGTTGTTTATAGGGTCACAAGAGAGTGGGCTTTAGTCATAACAATGTTTCATTCTGGCCGCAGTTTGGGTCAGCACTTTCTTTGAAAGTGTGAGAATTGCAATGTCATGCCATTCAGGCAAAAAAATATCTCCCAAGGCTGGTCAAAAAGAAAACAGGAGCTCATTTAACAGCAGGTTCTGGGAGCAAGACAGTGTTTCTGATAAGCTCAGGAAGAGCTGAGCCCAGGTGCTGTTTCAGGGCCAAGGCCTAACAAGCATTTCTCACATCACACTGCAGGCTGGAAAGGAGGAGGAGAGAATGCATCACCACATGCAGGGCTTGTTTTTTTCTCTCCTTCCTGTGTGTCCCTTTGCCATGCAAGCTCCCTTTTATTTAATTTCGTTACAGATAAACAGTCACCTTCTGATTGGTCCCCAGGGCCTCTGCTAATTTTGTAACACACAAAATTTGTCTCAAGCGTTCCATGCATGTGATTGTTTTCAATCACAGTAAGACACACACTCAAACGGTGGATTTTCTACCAAGATAGTTTTTTCACAGCATCCTCAACAAACACACAATTTAGAAAGGCCTTTAAGGCTAATATTCTCTTGTTCCAATCTTGGTTAGGATGCCAGGTGTTTGGCACCATTCCCACAGTGTTCACATGTTGACTTAAAGATTTTATAGAAGTGTGGGTTTTTACTTCTGTGTATTTTGTGAATAAAAATTTTGACAGCATTTCTAGAAAGACTTAAATAGATAAAATAGAAATAAGGGAGGTGACAATAATCCAGTGAAATCAAAAATTCCAATTAACTGTCTCCTTAAAAGTGTGAAATGTTTAATAGAGGGAAAAAAAGAGGAAATAACAGCAGCAATCATTACTGTGGTGACATTAGCTTGCTGTTCAACAGGAGGTCTAAGAATGTCAGAGGAAAGAAGACAAACACTTTCAGTGCTTTAGTCTTGAGAACTTGTTATGAAAATACATACAATTAATTAAAACAAAGCTACTCAGAGACCTAGGCTGTGAAGAGTTTTTCTTGCTATCCAGTGTCATCTGTAAGTGCTGTTCAGACTTTGTGCAGAACTGTATTTTAATCCTTATGTGGAATTAGAGGACAATATTCTCATGAAGTGTAAAACCTTCCTAATGTTAAACCAGTGCCATTCAGGAAGTGGAATCACCAGAATGCAGAAAGCTACAGTTGAGATTGTTCTCAGAGGAAATTATGGGTTTTGCAAAGATAGTAATTTGCTTCTTTTGTTCGTAGATACACTGTCATTCATCAACATTTAGTTTCCCCCACATTTTTCAAGTTCTCTTTTGAGTCACTGAAGGCTTTATAGGAAATAAATGATTTGAGAAATACCTTGTGTGACCTTATCAATGTGTGACCAATTTTGTGGTCCTTTGTGTTTGGTCAGCAAGGTGCACTTACCAGTGTAATAGCAGTTGAAACTTGCAGAGGCAGGAATCAGAGAAAGAAAACATGCATGTGGATCCCTCTAGCTAGGCATGTAATATATTTGCCTGGTTGCCATGTTTGTATTACTTGAGAAATTTTTCAGGGACTAGAATAATTCATAATTGTCACATTAGTAAACGTCAGAAAATCAGTTTTGTGTACAATGAATCATCTGTCCAAACTATTGTTGAAGTAAGTTAATGTCTTATGTAAGATTGATATAACCTTATTTTTAATATACTCTATTAGATAGAAGGTGTAAATTTACTGTATTGAGTGGTCAACATCTCTGTATCCTTATTTTTGGAAGCATTAGTTCTCCACATTGTAAGTCTTGCATTCTGGTGGGTGTCTTTGCAGGCACTTGCTGCTGGAAAGTAGTTAAAATGTGGAACACCATATTATGGGCATTTATCCCAGACACCTTTGTAAGTATATTTACAAAAACTAACAGAATCTGTTCCATGAAAATGGAACCTTGCTTTTTGCCCTCTTTATGCAAACATCAATAAAACTGTTTAAGTATAAATGAAGATGGCAGAAAAAGATGCTCTCAAAGTGTGAAGATGAATATTTGCATTAGAGCAATCAGAAAACTCTCAGGTATAAATGTCAAGAAAACTATCACAAGGATAATAGGTGAATTTGCTTTGAAATCTATAGAATTTTCTTTTAATTCACATGGAATTCAACTGAATAAATCTGCTGCAAACAAAACCTTGTATTTGATTAAATACTGACAAATAAGTCCCAATTTTGTTACCTTCCTGGGTAAAAAACAGTGTTAAAATAAACTGTTGATATTTTTATATAAGACTACAGTTCCTTCACTTCTTCCTTTCTCCTTTCTTTCTTCTTCCTTCCCTCTCTCCTACCCTCCCTCCCTCCTTCACTTGTGGCTTACAGTATAGAAGTCCTTTCTGGGGTCTTCCTCAACACTTTCCAGTGAGGATCTAATTTTCTCTGAAATTCCTTTAACCACCGTTCATTAGAACACTGGAATCTGGAGCTGGCGTGTGTTAATTCATGTGAGGACAACAACTTTAAATCACAATTAAACAGGTCTTCCCCCACGCCGTATGGCCTGACCAAAGCACATCCCATACAGTCTTACTTCTGAGCCTCTCATGTGGGGTGAGGATGAAGTGGCCTCACTGGATTATGTTCTCTTGTTGGAGCTACTGGAGCAGGGACTTAAAAGCCACAGGGGAAACTTGTTGATACTTTGCTTGGAAAACTGAAGCACAGATTTGTTTGGGAAGCAGAGTAGAGGGAGGAGAGCTGGATAACATATCTTGGCTTCATGTAGTTCAGTCAAATGCTTTGCCAGATAGTTGGGGTATGTATTTAGTAAGCCTCCAATTAATTAAGGCAAACTTATTTGGGACTAAAAGTGCAGATTGTAACAACTGACAAAATGCAAAAGTATGCAAAGTTGTTAATTGTACTATAAAAATAGCATAACAACTTCTTTTCTGAGATTTTACTTAGCCTTTAAATCAAGAATAGCTAAAACTTTCATATTCCCTGTAATGAAGCCAGATGTTAATAGAAAAGTAGTGATTTAGTAATAGATTAATACATATACTGAGAGTCCTGAGAGTAGTGATGAGTCTTTCTGTGCCTACACAGTTATTTCTGTTGCTCTCAACATATTATGTAGTATACCTTAAACTTCTATAGGCTTGTTTTGAATAACTGCTGAAAAGAGTAGCAATTATGAGGTATTTGATTAAATAAGTTTATTTGTACATCCCAGTAGCTGCCTACTCCATAATGCTGTGGTTTTTTACATTTGCCTTCCAGTAACTGTAGACTTTTTTGGAATTTTTTCTTTGTGTTTATACAACATGATGAGCTTGGAGGGAAATTTATGTGTATTGAAGTTGGTCTATGTGTTTAATAATGAATTTTCATAAGGAAATAATTTGCTGTGGGAATGCATTAAGTAGGATACCATTTGGTCAAACCTTCTCTCTCTGCCCAGGAAATCTGAATTGTGTTTTTACCAACTTACTGGGAGGACATCCAGGAGGGATAAAAGATACAAGCTGAATCAGTCAGAAGAGAAATGTGAACTAGATTTGAGTTTTCCAAATTATAACTCTAAGCACTGGGCAAGTAAGCATAAAGAACTGCCAAGATGCTGCCTCATGCTTTGTGTGAGGTTGGAAGGTCACCAGATGATGACTGCTGGGGCACATGGTGCTCACTCATCTTGTCTTACTGTTCTTGGGGGCAGGCAGCTCATAAAACATGATGACAAGAGTGGGCTGTGGTGTGAGAACTTAACTCTTCACTCTTTTCACCCTTGCACTAAGTTGTATGTAAGTTTTTTGCACATTTTCTGTTTCTTTATCACCTGATTGGCTTTTGCCTTCTGACTGTATCACCATATTCTGTATAAGGAGCTATGCCCATCACTGCCCCTTGGCTTCTGATTTGCCCTTGCTGTGCTGCCCATGAAGCTGGCAGAGCCCCTATGCCGGGCTGGTTGAGGACCATCAACATCCTATAGAGCAGGGCAGATGGCTAGAGTTTGGCATCACAGACCTCATTTTGAAATAATTTTAGAGTCCTCCAAGGACACAAATCACCTCAGAAATGAAAGAAAATAGATACATAGATAGGTAATTAGAATTCAAGGTCTGTGCTATTATGTGCCATTATCTTTTTTTGTCTGCTCCCTTCTTGGTAGTGCATATTCCAAAAAACCCTCATAAACATGTTAGGAGAGTTAGATATTGTGAGTTCAGACCCTGTCCAGCTGCCATATGACTGGAATCCAAGGTTTCCCTGGTCCTGGGTTGAGTGCTCAAAAATTTGACCTTTATATGAAAGACCTCTGAAGGCAGTTGGTTTTTTTAATCCTGCATAAATCATGACACTTTAAAATAGGAATTAGTTTTGGTGCCTAAAGACATTAAAATAGACCCATACAAGAGAAAATATTTTAGGTACACCTCTTTCCTTGCCATTTGTGCTTGCCTTATTCAACCATCTCACTGTGATAGCTGCTGCCCATCTGGGCTGGGGAGTGTTGCTCTCAGTGTAGCTCTGGATCATTTAATATATAAAATTAGGCAAATACTAAAGTTTGTTTGGGAGCTTGACCTTAGAAAAGTTTGGACAGAAAAAGATGAAAGATGGAGGCCCAAGAGAAATTTTGCAGCAGGGCCCTGTGTGCACACAGTCCCATGCAGCTGCTTACTCACTCCCTACCAGTCAGATGGAGGAGAGACTCAGAAGACTAAAAGTGAAAAAACTCATGAGTTGAGTTAAAGAGAGTTTAACAGGGAAGGCAGAAGTCACACATCTAAGCAAAGCAAAACGAGGAATTCATTGATCACTTCTCATGTTCAGGCAGGTGTTCAGCTATCTCCAGGAAAGCATGTGTGCCTTGGGAAGACAGATGCCACGACCCTGAATGTCCCCCCCTTCCTCCTTCTTCCCCCAGCTTAATATGCTGAGCATGACACCCTGTGGTATGGAATATCCCTTTGGTAGGTTGGGGCCAGCTGCCCTGGCTGTGTTCCGTCCCAGCTCCTCGTACACCCGCAGCCTCTTGCTGGCAGGGCAGTACGAGAAGCAGAAAAGGCCTCACTGTGCAAGCGCTGCTCAGCAATAGCAAAACATCCCTGTGTTATCAACCCTGTGTTCAGCACAAATCCAAAACACAAACCAATACTAACTACTATGAAAAAATTTAACTCTATTGCAGCCAAAACTAGGACAGCACATTACTATAAATCCCAGGAGAGCTCACCAGGTATTTTCCAACATACCTGGTGGAATCAGCTGTAAAACTTAAACTTTGGAAGGAAAATAGACATTGATAAAATTGATGTCAACTAAAATATCCCTGAAAATAGGAGGAAATTACTGCATAGCTGTCCCCTGCAAGTCACAATAACCAGGCACAGCACTGCAGCTTGCCTTGCACAAGGAGGTTGTCTATAGCTCCTGTCAGCAGAGGGATTGACTTTCCCTGCCAGTGGCTCTGTTGAAATTGATACAGCTCACACTTCACCTCCGAGCTGCGCTGTGAATCTCTGAACTCCTCCTAAATAAGCAGACCATGGCTTCAGAGGTAGCAGTAACTAATATGGGGAAACCCACCACTGACTGACTTGTAAAAATAATTTGAGCTGAAAAAAGTAATCCCGCTCTGATATCATTTGGGTTATAAATTGTCTTTAGCCAAGCATATGGTTATTTTGCTAGATTAGAGATAAGACTTCTTTATTTTGAAAATGTGAAGGTTTGTACATGAGGCTATTACCAGATCCAAATTCCAAGTCTATTCCTCTTAACAGTACTGTTCATTTGGGGATACACTGTGTTTCCTAATTGTTTCTAAGTCCACAGGAACACAAATTCTGCTGTCAGAAAGTGAAAAGAACCTGTTCTTTGAGCCCAAGTTGTATTCTGAGACCCCGCTATCATACTAAACCCTTTCTTCTGAGACAGCATCCATTACAAAAGGTGTCTGTCCTATAGGGGCCCAGCAATAAAATAAAAGCCTTATATTTGTTCCCCCCTCCATTCCATACACTCTCACTCCCAGAATGTTCTGAGATTTGATTTCCTTAAGGATTATTTTTCAAGCTTTCCTCCTCACAGAAAGGTTAATGAAATTCCTTAATTCCTAGAGAAGTTAGTGGAAGCTAAGCAGGGACCCAGAACTGACATATATTCCTCCAAGTGTGGCCTCACCAGTGCTAAGTAGAGGGGAAGGATTACTGCCCCTACCTACTGGCAGCATTCCTCTATCCTAGCTCAGGATAACAGTAGTCACCTTTGTGGCATGGACACGTTGCTGGCTCATGATGAACCTCATGTACACCAGGACACTGAGGTCCTTTTATCCAAAAGTGCTTCCCAGATGGGCAGCCCCAGCAGGTACAGACACTTCTTGTTATAGGATCACAGAATGTTCTGAGTTGGAAGGGACCCACAAGGATCATCGAGCCCAACTCATAAGTGAATGGTCCATACAGGTAATGAACCCACAACCTTGGTGTTATTAGCACCATGCTCTCACCAGCTGAGCTAATCTCAAGGGTCTGGTGCCTAGGGTTGTTCTTCCCCCAGTACAGGACTTTGAAATTCTCTTTTTTGAACTTCATGAGATTTCTGTCATAAGAAACATTGAAATAAAATAAATTTCTTATAAATAAGAAACAATTTAGAAAATGAAATATTACAGATGAAGGATGTATTTGTTGTATTTCTGTTTTCCTATAACAGAGCACCTTTGCCTAAGTCATTCCTGATAGACATTTTTCTTGGTTTTAATGAGCTCCACTAACAAAAACTTGGCAATTTCTCCCAGTCACTTCCTTACTCTGAGAAAGTTTTTCCTGATGTCTACCCTGAAATTTTCCTTGCTGTTATCATTGCTTTTCCTTCATGATGGTTTTTGAAAATCATCGTGTTCCACTCTCCCCTACCAGTCTTTCCTTTACTAAGGTAAACAACCCCACTTTATTATATATTTTTGATTTTGGATCTTTGATTCTACTTGTTGTTACACTCTCCAATTTTTTCGTATCCCTCTTAAATGTGATGACCAGTTGCAAAATCAGATTTATAGCCTCACTTGTGGTCTGGGCTTTTGGTGATGATGGCTCCTACTGAAATTCCACACCCCAACCCCTCCCCTCCAAAAAAAAAAACCCACAAAAGAAACTGAAATACATTGATCTGAACAGCCATACAAAAGACTCATTCTGCTTACCAACTTCATTTAACTTTAAACCTAGCACTGCAAAAGACAGAGACCTGGGCTTTGATTTGGAGAAGAAAATTTCAAGCTTTCTTCCTACGCCTCTGAAATAATGTCTCAGCTGTGGTGGTGCATCCCTCCTCCTTCCCAGGCCGCTCTTCAACCCGAGGAATTCTCATTAGGCCTCAGTCTTGATTAATGACTCTCGGGCAGTTAAGCTCCCCTTGAGCCTATCAGAAACAGTCAGTTCCCAGGAAATTCTGTTGCCTTAGAAACTTCTGTTTTCTAGCAGATAGCCTTGGAACATTATTTTGTCTGAATCATAGCCCAAGTGGAACAATATTATTGTTACTGAGGAAAGTTCAGCAATTACTGCCTTGGATAGTGATTGCAGCCAGGGTGGAGATTGACAGATGATTACAGCCAAACCTTTTGTCACCCTATAAACTGCAGTCCTGAATTTTTGAATTTCCCCGGGCTGCAGCATCTCCCTCTGANCCCACAAAAGAAACTGAAATACCTTGATCTGAACAGCCATACAAAAGACTCATTCTGCTTACCAACTTCATTTAACTTTAAACCTAGCACTGCAAAAGACAGAGACCTGGGCTTTGATGTGGAGAAGAAAATTTCAAGCTTTCTTCCTACGTCTCTGAAATAATGTCTCAGCTGTGGTGGTGCATCCCTCCTCCTTCCCAGGCCGCTCTTCAACCCGAGGAATTCTCATTAGGCCTCAGTCTTGATTAATGACTCTCGGGCAGTTAAGCTCCCCTTGAGCCTATCAGAAACAGTCAGTTCCCAGGAACTTCTGTTGCCTTAGAAACTTCTGTTTTCTAGCAGATAGCCTTGGAACATTATTTTGTCTGAATCATAGCCCAAGTGGAACAATATTATTGTTACTGAGGAAAGTTCAGCAATTACTGCCTTGGATAGTGATTGCAGCCAGGGTGGAGATTGACAGATGATTACAGCCAAACCTTTTGTCACCCTATAAACTGCAGTCCTGAATTTTTGAATTTCCCCGGGCTGCAGCATCTCCCTCTGAGTGGGATGCTTCTCAGAGCTTGCCAACTCTCAAGTTCAAGATAATTGGAAGATCATTGCTGAAAACTGATGATGGAGCCTGGACTAGTAATACCCATCCCCAACTCTTTTATTATTTGAGGTATTTCACCAAACTTGAGGAGAATTTTTAACAGGTACTTTTGTACATGATTGTTGTGTGTGTGAATTGAAGTAAATACCTTATAGCATGTGTAGTGTGAACGTTGCCAACTCCGATTTGTAGTTAAGATACTGTTGTGATTATTGTAAATCCTACTGTAGCATTCACTGTTAAGTTAGTCAATTATTAAGGGTTGTTAAACCCTTTAGATATAAGCTGTTGACCAAGTCTGAGGTGAAGTTTGGACTTAACCCCACCTAGGCTCCATCAAGAGTTTAGAAAGTAAGGGGTCAACTCTGAGCCTTGTGTCTCAGTGAGAGCATCTCCCTTATCCGCTTGACCTTTTGTGACCCTGGTCTCCATGTAAATTGATCCTAATACAATTTTCTTTTGCATACTTCATTTATATAGTAAGTAATAGGGTGAAACTTGCCACCAAGTTTTAAGTCATGCTTTTGCAAATTTAAATTACATGTGATTTTGCTAATACCTTTGATAGTGATTCTTTAGGTGACCTAAACCACGCATTTACATCAGCTGTCTGTCATATCAAGCTGTGTCTGTGTAATGCCATTTCTTTGCAGTCCATCTGCAGAGAACTTCATGTGTACACTGCATAAAAGCAGGGGTGGGCCTCCATTTTAAGTTTGTTCATTTTGACTACCTCTGTACGTAGCAGAAAGAGGGAGTACTCCTGGAGGGTTATTAATCTTGGGATAGTGTTAGTATCAAAAATACACTGGAGATCTTTTGCTGTTTGAGACCATTCTCTCTCTGCAGTAAACAAGGAGGCAGCCGAGTAAATTATCTTAAATTAGACTTAGCCTTTAAGTGGTTAAATTGGCTCCGTGAANTAAGTAATAGGGTGAAACTTGCCACCAAGTTTTAAGTCATGCTTTTGCAAATTTAAATTACATGTGATTTTGCTAATACCTTTGATAGTGATTCTTTAGGTGACCTAAACCACGCATTTACATCAGCTGTCTGTCATATCAAGCTGTGTCTGTGTAATGCCATTTCTTTGCAGTCCATCTGCA
This sequence comes from Mystacornis crossleyi, assembly GCA_013400655.1. Lineage (NCBI taxonomy): Eukaryota > Metazoa > Chordata > Aves > Passeriformes > Timaliidae > Mystacornis > Mystacornis crossleyi. Next base: position 19,533 of record VYZQ01028797.1, read on the forward strand.
GAGAACTTCATGTGTACACTGCATAAAAGCAGGGGTGGGCCTCCATTTTAAGTTTGTTCATTTGACTACCTCTGTACGTAGCAGAAAGAGGGAGTACTCCTGGAGGGTTATTAATCTTGGGATAGTGTTAGTATCAAAAATACACTGGAGATCTTTTGCTGTTTGAGACCATTCTCTCTCTGCAGTAAACAAGGAGGCAGCCGAGTAAATTATCTTAAATTAGACTTAGCCTTTAAGTGGTTAAATTGGCTCCGTGAACGTAATTAACAACAGTATTCTGTTGCGGAAATTCTCGTTACTAATGCAAAATAAAAATTAATGCAAAAGATGACCTCATGAAATATTATCCTGGTGACTGCTTTGTCAGTGTAACTGAACAAAAATGCTTGTTAAAACAAAATAGACATGGCTGTGGGCTACCTACTCAATAAACTGTACATACGTGTTGCAACTGGTGACCTATGGTGAATCTGCTGAAAATGCCAAGGGTCAAATTGCTTCAGTATAAGCAAACTGAGTGGTAGGAATCGACTGGTTTACAGATACTAAAACAGCACATTGAAAAAGATTTGCTTCAATTGGGTACTGCAACACGGACTCATAAAGGTGCAATTTCTCCCAGTTTACATAATCATCACCAGTGTTTTATACAACACATAATCCATGGATCTGATTGTTCAGTAAGGACTGAGGGTAAGAGTCCAGTAGGTTTCAGCAGTAAGTGAACATCAGTTGTTATAGTCCCTATTTTGAGTTGGATTGTTTGGGCATGTTGTCCATATCCCATGATCTACACAAGCATGACAAGCCCAACTTACAGGTATTAAGCAAATGCTTATTGACTCACAAAATCAGCTCACAAAAAATGACCTCTTGTGGATACTAAAAAGCTAGCAGAGAAATTTTCCAGCTTTTACAGCCTCCTATGAAAGTTTCCTTTCTCACGAGAACTAGCTGAGAAACCGTTTGTTATTTTGTAAACTGTTCACAGCTGCAAGATTGCTTGTGGAGATGTTTTGGTTCATTGTGGAAAATATTTTGGAAAACGATCAGCCAATCACTCGGGTAGGCGGATGATCAATGGACCAATCATGTCATTCCTCTATTGCGAACCAAGTTATATAGAGACGGGGTTTTTTTTTCACGGAAGAGAGGCCTCTGAATCCGAATTGTGTCGTTCTTCTCGCCGTTCTCGGTACAACAGCGACATCTGATGCCCCGCGATGTGTACTGCAACCGCAACTGAACTTGGAAGGTACGTGCGGACCGCGCCCCCCCCCCCGCCCCCGGGGCCGCGCGGCACCTTAGACTGAAACGATGGGACATAAATCAAAAGAGAGCACGGTACTTTCTGCCTTCAAATCTGTGATACAGATCGTAGGAGTTGATATAAGTGATGAAGCTCTCTGCGCGCTCCTGAACTGGGCTATGGAACACGACTTTACTGCAGATCCTGACAGTGCTCTTGAGCCCAGAAGCCTGGAAAAGGCTGGGGGATGCATTAATACATGAGACTGTATTTGGTGACAAGAATATAGTCGACCTGCTCCGTACACAGGGAACTCTACACGATAGAATGCAGAAATGGACACAAGAATCTGAGGCCGAAGGCTCTCAGGGCTCGGATGGGCACGATGAGTTATCTGAGGGTGGCCTGACCCAGGACAGTACAGGTAGTTCGGTCGTCCTGCGCCCGATACCAGTCCGGGGGACGGCGGGGGGGTCTTACCCCTCCCCGCGGGAATATGTCCCCTCGACACATCCCTCGGCAACGGCAAAAGAATCGGAGCCTTTCGCTCCTATTTCGGTTACTGCAGCGGGATCTGCCCTTCCCACGGCCCCGCCTTTGCCGTCCGCGGGAGAGGCGGGGGGCGTCACGGCGGCTGCCGCCCCGGCGGCCCCCGCTGCTCCACAAGTGGGCCGGGCGCTGCCCGCCGCTCCGCGC
>VYZQ01028798.1:19020-30762 GCA_013400655.1 Mystacornis crossleyi
CTTCCAGAAAAGATGTAAATTATGCAGAGATTTTACTTTCTCAGCAGTCATGTGCTAGTCACCTAATTATGCTTATAATTTTAAAATTAGGTAAGCAAAATGTGCAAATTTTGTTTCTGGAGGTCTTCAAAGACCTCCCTCTATTTACATGGAAGTTTGGCTTAATTCCATTGCCTAAGCATAAGTATATAATGACACTTTAAATGTTGTAGAGTATCCTTTTTGGATAATCTGTGCTCCAGAAGAGTGAGAATCTCCCATGAACCCTGTGTCAGATTTGCCAAAGCTTAGCTCATCAGCCAATTTGGTAACATATCATGAAATCATACTTCAAAAAGGGCAGAAAACACTAGACAGAGAGAAAAGAAAAAAGGAGTGAGAAACAGCAGGCAGAACACCAAGGTCAGAAGAGAAGGTGCTGGAGTAGATATTCCCACTGTAGCCTGTGGAAGACACCAGAGTGGTCTGGTCAGATGAATGTTCCTGAAGGAATCATAGTCTCTGAGGAGCCCTTGCCAGACAGAGGAAAGTGTGAGGAGGCAGGAGCAGCAGAGAGTAACTCTTATGTGCTGATCATCCCCCCTTGTTTCTTGGGAATTGAAGCTGAGGTTGGGAAAGGGTGGTAAGAAAGGTATTGTGTTAGTGTTTATCTTATTGTTTCCCACTGTCAAATTAATGGTTACATTTTTTTAAATTCTATTTGGTGATAAAATAAGTTGATTTTCCCAGGTCAAGTCGGTTTTTTCCATGACTGTAATTGGTAAGTGATCTCCATGCCTTTAACTTGACCCATGAGTTTGTCGTTCCTGTTCTTACTATTTTTTCCCCACCTCCATACCAGTGAATTGTGGGAATAATCAGGCTGCTGGGTGGGTGTTTGCCTATTAGCCAAGGCTAATTGACTATTTCCCTCCAAAGCAAAAATACCAGTGTAGTTCTGGGTAGTATTGCTGCAGCAGTTATTCCAAGAGATATCAGACATTAGTCTGCATCTGTTTTGATGTCTTCTGTCTTTCTCCTAAAGAGCTTTGCACTCTCAAATACTGCACATACTTCCATGCTGGGCTTCAGACCACCCAACACAACTTTATTTTCAGATAATGCATGAACTGCAGCACACTACTTAATGCCTTTTTTAGCTGAAACACATCTCTAAGAAGTAAAAATTGTATCTTAGGTCTGCAGGAGAAAGTACATGAGACTCAGAGGAGATCCATGATCAAATGCTGTTTAGTGAGGATATGGCCAGTCAGTTCTAGCTGGGACTGAAATTAAGCAGACTAGACATAAACCACTGTATTCCAGCAGTCTGGACAACAAGAGTGACTAGAGGAAATGCATTTTACAGAAGACACATAGAGAAACTGGAACAAAAGAATAAACATTTCACCAGTGAACAGAGCAGGGATGATAAGTAAGCAAGAAGAGTAGTATTTATTACAACAGACAGCAAAAAAACCTCACTAAGCATTTGAAAGCATACAGAGCAGTGTGCCACATAGATCAGATTCCAAACCATAATGCTAAACAAAGTTATGTTGAATAGTGTAATGTTCCAGTAAAGGGAGAGAGCACTGAAGGCAAAGATGACTTTGCAGCTGCTTCCAAGCTGTCACTGACAGAATACCAGAGTACAACTTGTTTCTTTGGGATGAATGACTTCAATATTGAGTTACAAAGCAAGAAACACGGAAAAGACAGTGCAAGGGGAAAACTGAGATGAGGAATCATCAACCAAAATGATGACTTAGTGTCTGACATAATGTTCTCCAAATTTTCACAGAAAAAAGAGGTAAATTTTTCAGAGACAAGAAGAAAAATTTGACCACAACTGTATCATCTGAAGACAGGTCGTGTGGCTACGATGCAACAGCACGCCAGGCAGCAGGGGTCAATGGTGACTGCAACCAGTGCTCTGCCAAACTAAAAATAAGAAGGATACCCTCTGATTAGGAAGTGACAAAGATCAACAGTGCAAAACTGAAAACAAAAGGGTAGTATAAGGAATTCCAACATGGCCCTAAGAATAGACTGACACTAGTGTATCATACAAAGGAAGCTCAAAAGGAAAAGGGGAAGGGCCCAGACTCAATGTGATTCAGTTCATCCGTCTCAACTGGGTATCAGTATACTCACAGCAAAGATGGAAATGTGGTGCCTAAATGAGTAGACAACAATTGAAGAGCTAAGGAATACGTGGCATGGTATGATAAACTGTGTAACCATTCACTATTTTTAACCAAGCAATGTTTAAAATGAGACAATCAAATGAAAAGAAGGAAAATTCTCATTGCTGAAACAGAAGTGATGGGGGAATTCTTTAAAGGGAATAATTAATAACATCTCCTTATCTCAAGCACAATTTTATCTATAATATCTGAAAACAAAAAAAACTAATCCCACCCCATCAGGATTTCAGGACAAGTTACAAACAAGAAGCTGACAAATAACAAAGCAGCAGGATATAAAATCACAGCAGAAAAACTAGAAGTATTTGACTCTCTTCCCTGATGAAACTAATAAACGTGCTAAATGAAATCTAGGAAGGCAGAAAGGAAAAGCCTTTCAGAAAAATAGAAATAAGGAAACTGGGTAGGATATTGTGAAACAGTGACTCACTGACTTCAACAACTGGAGACAACTTGTGCTGCTCTTCAAATAAAAAATTATTTCCAGTGTGATACAACACATCAGTAAGTATACACAACTTACAAAAGCAGGCAAATTCTGTTTGATAAATAGAAGATTAGGTCAACTACTTTTCCCTTAAACTGTACTCTTTGTCCTCTGAATGAGTCAACAGTGCTTCCAAAAAAGGTCAATAATATCCACCAAGAAAAACCCAATCCCCCAAAAAAACTAGTAAAAAAAGAGCTTGAGACAAAAAAAGGAAAAGATCAGCTAAACCAAAATAAATCTTCTTTTAACTCTTATGACAAAAGGTTACATGCTGGTAGACAAAAACATCAGAAAAAGAGAAAACCCCAGTGAATGTGGTATTTCTGATTAAATGCAATATTGGATTAATCTGACTCTAGAAATATGAGTGGAAGGACCAGAAGTATGAAAGCCCTGACCCAGTCAGCAAATGATACCAGTTGGTCACAAGGAGAAGGCTTTTCTTAATCTCCACAGAGTTGCAAAAAATATAGTTCTACTTAATTTTTATAACATCAAACTCAAATCCTGCCAAAAGTACTTTAAAAATATAACACAAATAGGTAATTACATTACTAAATAAAAGTTCAGTAACTATAGTATTTCTATTGCATTCTGATAAATGCACCAAAAAAGATAGATAACAACCTGTTCAGATCCATTTTTTGTATCTAATGAATCAACATTCGAAGACCACATCTATATAAACTGAAATAGATTACTATTTTCTATTACCAAATATTCACCTCTTCGACTTCAATGATTTCTCTGTGTGCTCAATACCACTACAAAAGGTTGGTGGCTACAACTCAAAATAGAGTGCTAAGAATTCTCTAAAAAAATACACTTGAAAATCTGAAACAGTTCTGGCATTATGTTGCTTGAAGGCTCCTATTCAGCATAGAAATTATTAAAGCTGGTCACATACTTAAAAACAAGTTTATGGACAAATGTGCTAGGCACCAAAGTTTAGTCACTCTGTGACACTGCAACTGAAGCTAAATGTAAATCTGAGGAAAAAAAAATTTTTTTTAGGTTCCACAAGGGGCAGTGCATGTATATCTGTGAGATCAGCAGATTGCTGTATTATGTACAAGTCTTAAATATCTAAGAAAAATTAAGTTGATAGAAGTCTCAGAGGTTGCTTGAACTGCACAAGAAAGCTTGCACTAAGCAGGCTTTACCACCTAAAGCTTTGTTCCTGTTTTGTCTGGATAAGTATACTGCTTACTCTCAAGCTGTTGAACCTTTGGGAGGAAATGGACAACACCGGGGAAAGATTCCAAAGGAAATGCTGTATATTACTGAGATCTGACTAAGGATGAGATTGACAGGACATCCCTCAAAGAGTAAAAACAGAGGCCCAAAAGAAGTATTCAGGTTTCAAGAAGAGTACAGTTTAAGAAGACACACTCAACTGTGGATGTGAAGTCGGTATGTGGTATTTAACAAATGCAAAAGGAAAAGAAGTTGAAATCAATATTGAACATCAGACAGAGAGTAGTAATCTGGCTTTCATATCTATTCAACCAATTTCTTAGTTGGCAAAAAGTGTCATTACTTGGTTTACTCAGGAGGAGCCTGGAGATTCATAGCAGCTAGGGATTCAACCCATGATACACTTTGATGTGTTTTGTTTAAATTAGAAAAAGGATGAAGAAAGAGGTTTGACTACTAGTAAGGACTTTAGTAATAAAAGGATGGACATAGAGACAGAGAAATAATTGTATAGTAATTGCTCTGTAACACTTGTTGGGCTACATACTCTTGATCTTCTGTAGCTAGTCAAGAAAGAAGGCATTCTAGTAGTGATGCAATCAGAAGGCATTAGAAGCATGTAGTAAATTACAAAAGGCTGAAATTCCTTTAAGTAAATATATCACAGACACATTTATATGGTTAGTTATGGATGTTGCAATAAAAGTCTCCAAGGTTTGACCCAATAGCTCATTTTTTATCATGGGGATGGATTACAGGATGGGAGCACGCTATGAGAATCAACTACTGTATATTTTTCTCAACTGCAGCACAAAACATTTTAAAAACCCATCTCTATGTATACTTGAAAAACTGTAATATATTTAGTTCATGTAGGCACTAATATGTTTGTGGGCATCATCATCATGAATAGGAAATGAAGAGTAGATTTAATCACTAAGACCACCTAACCAAAGTCCACGTGACTGTACAAAACTTGTGGAAGCTTACAGAGACAATAAGAAAAAATCTAGAATTGGGTAAAAATTCCATTACAAATACTTTGCAATGATTGACCAGTAAAATCAGAACAATCATCCAAGCCCTGAAAATGCATACACTCCAGAATAACCTTATGCATCAACAGTCAGTGCGCCTGTTCTCATGTGTAAAATTACTCTAGTGCATAAATTTTTCAGAACTGAGGCCAAGGAGTATAATGCCAGACAATGGAGCCCAAAGACAGTTGGCAGCCATTCAGGAAAAGTACTGGAGGTAGAGGTTTCACAGCTGTGGACAGTTGAGTAAAATTAATAAAACTATACAAATGAAAGATTAAAAAGTACCCTGGATATTTCAGACTTTACACAATGCCACTCTGCATTTACAGTTTGTGTGGCCTGAAACTGGAAAGAAAGGGTCAAGCCACTTACAGGAATAGGAAATAAGCTGATTTTGGCTAATGGGAAGAAAGGAAAAAGGGACAAAAAGAAGAAAAGAGGAAAAAGTCATCAGAAAATCAGAAATTGTGTGTTTAGATATACTGTAGTTTTTTCCAAGTCAAAGCTGATTACGACTCTTTAAAAATAGAAAAAAATTTGGTCACTGGGGAAGGATTTAAAATATTACTTTGATCACAGCAACTAAAAGATGGCATAATAAAGAGCAAGACTGGATACAAAGGAAATGGTTAGTGATGAAATTAAGAAAGGAAGATTAAATATTAAAATTAATTGAGTACCTTAAATGAATGAAAAACTTGACATATTTCCAGTCCACTTGTGATAGAGGCCTGTCTCAGATCACCTAGGATGTTTTTCACAGTATCAGCTTAGAGGCTATAGTTTAGGTTTTCCAAATCTCTGCACTGAATATGCATACTTCTCTTCACTGACTGTGTAAGGACACCAGGCTCCTATCTCTGACACATAAACCATCTAAGGATAGGTTGTGTGAGTACTGTCTGGAAGCAGCTGCCATAGAATAACTGGCAGCCTCTACTAGTAAATAAAAATCTAAAAGAAGAAAACTTAGGGGAAAAAACTTAAAAGAATACAATGCTTGAAAAGCATTGCTTTCATATTTATTACATATCTTCCAAAAGATACAGTAATATCTTTGCAACTGCAAATGCAATTTTATAAAATGACCAGGAAGGTTCAATAAAATAAACTAGAAGGGTCCAGCTTGCATGTTTAAACACAGGCAAGATGACTAGTAAAAGAAAAAAATACCCTTATATTTGTTCTATGTTTAGTTAAAGAGTTGGATAGTGCCAAGAAAGACTTTTAAGAGACCTACCCTGAGGTAACTTTCAGACTTCAGGGTAGGTATTCAAATATGACCATGGACTTCCATTAAAGATGCAACAATTAAGCAGGGTAAGACAGTGTTTACTCCAGGGATATTACAGTGTAAATGTGCTTTATGTCAGGGGAAAAGAATGTAATTTGACCTGTGAAGGACATTCACATAGAATGGCAGCATCTACAAGCATTTCTCCATTGAGTTAGGATCCCCACTTTTGTCCTCTAGGTTGCATTAATTTTGGCTGTGAGAGAAGGTAATGTGAATACCTGCTAAGTGTCAGGTCTGATTCACAGGGTAAGCAACAAGATGTGAAGAGGGCACATTAGAAGTCCACAAAGCTCCATAATCTCAGCCATTCCCTGAACATTTATTTATGTAAATAGACTTGGAGGCATGCCCTGAAGATCAAAAAGTAGCGTAGAGAAATTACCTCTTTTAAATGAGACTGGGAGGTTCAACACTATTTGACGGATTGAAGGAAAAGAGCTTACTGATTCAGATAATAGTTAAAACAAAAGACAGCATTAATCTGATGTTTACATGGTTCAAACATGGGATACATCTCTCATACAAGCATTTCCTACAGTGGGTAAAGAAAAGAGCAAGCTCTCTTTGACCAGAACCTGTGATTAGGAAAGGCAGTGTCATAGGTTTACATTCTCCTTTTCCTTCAATCCTGCTTCTGAAACGCAGAACTAGGAAAATGTACCCTTACTGATGATCTAGACAAGAAAAAAAATCTCAAAGACCTTTGCCAATCCATAGCTTTTAAACTTACTATCCTCAACTTTTCTACAGGTGACCAAAGTCCACCCTTCTCTTTACAGTCATCTTTAGAAGTAGGCTGTATATTTAGGATCTCTATATAAAATAGTCTGCACACTTACAACACTGATCCTCACTTTCTAAGCTATGGTTTAGTCAAGTATTTTATAGTAACCAATATATATATAGCACATTAACTACTGGAACTACATTCTGCTTTTTTGACTCTCCAGTAAAGCCAGACAGAGGATAAATCATATTTCTGAGGGTTTTGCCCACTCCAGGCTACAGCTCATTACATAGTAATGCAAGGTGCTATATGCAACACGATTGTTACTCCAGCAGTATGGGTATATATAAATTTTAAAAAATGTAAAAAGAAAAGGAGACACAGAGAGAGACAAAATAAAGATAACAGGAACTGCAGGTCATCCTCACAGATTGTAAAAATGAGACCTAAAAAATAATTAATAATGAGCAATGAACTACATCTAGTGTTGAATTCCCTGCCTCTCTCTGGGCTGGCATTAGTTGCCATTATAAATCGAGGGAAGAATTCCCCTAATAATTGCAAATAGCCACTAGAGGTTCTGCACACCAGTTAAAGTGTGTCTGTGGGCATGCTAACAAAGGCAATTTCTCAGCAAGCAATATGTGGGTCGCCTGGGATGGTTAATGAATCTGCTTTGTGGTAAACTTTTTAGTATATGCTACAGAGACTTTTTAAGCATGTTGCTTTTGGAATACTATTGTTTTTATAAAGTTCTTTTGACTGAAATTCATATTTCTTTTTATTCAGGAGATTCTTGCAGTGCAGTTTTCACTGTGCTACACATTTAGCTTTGGGGCAGCTTATTGCAAAACTGTAAGTTATCAGTATTTGAGAGTATTATTTTCTGCTTTATTTTAAAGCGTGGGGGGTTTGGTTTTATTTTTTTTTTTCACTGTTTCATTTTTACATAATATTTAATCTGTAGTGCATCTCAGGTAGCCAGACTGCTAAGAAGTTACTCTCTTCTGTCACATTCTGCAAATATTAAACTCCAGCTCCCCATCATCATTTACAGCCTGTCCCCTACAGAGGGCAGCTTTGTCTTATTGGAATTGCTTCTGCAAAAAAGATAATCGCTGGTTATCAGAGAAATAACTGAGCCTTAAAGAGAGCTCAGACTTCTCACAGACACAAGGACCTTGCTTCCCTAGTCTTTTTAATTAACCGAGTTTTGTACTGTTACTCAGCAGCAAGCAATAATGTTTCTTTCTGCATTATTATAGTCTCTCCCAAGAACCGAGGCGATGAACTGAAGATTGCTAGAATTTACATGAGAGGTCAATGAGTGCTGAGACAAATTAAAGAGCATAAGTTTAGGGGGTTTTTCTTTCCATCAGTAATTAAGGGATTTGTCATTAAAAAAAATGTTTCTGAGATGAGTACTAAAAACATTGTCTGTGGGAAAACAAGCTGTAGAAGGAAAGTCAACCATTTCCCAAATAAATCTTTCCAACAGACCTCCAATTAGTAATTGCTATCTGAAAGCTGTTCAAGTGGAAGAAAGTAAGATTTTATGCTCCTTTTTAGGGTTAGTTTATCAAAACTGGCCCTGAAATTTTTGTTTGGGAAAAATATCAATTGACTGCAAGACTGAGTCAAAAAGTAATTTTCTTCCTGATTTTATTTTGTGTGCTATTATTTATGAAGTGTCAAGTATATCATTCATAGTGTCTGCTGGTTCTGAATAAAACTAGCAGTACTTTTCTTCTCAACACTGTTTTTCAGCTCAATCTGTAACACTGTCTTCCTTTACAGGCCACTTCACTAATGTGTTAAGACAGACGCAAACATCATTGATTTGTAAATGGCAAAGTGAAAATTCTAAAGAATAATCTTTCCTCTGTCATTTTATATACGTCTGACTATTCAAGACAAGCTATAGTTATAAAAAGAAGTATAAGACATTGTATTTATGTGACTCCCGAACAGGCCAATACTGTGTTAGTTCATATTAACTGGGGAAAAAAACACAAATAAATGCATTGGTCCCCTTGCATAATGCTTTTTTATGGTATTCCTATCAATAAAAGTTACAAATAGCTTTATAAATTTAACAGCAGGCAACCTGTTGCAAGAAGACTCTAACTTCCCCAGGCTGGTTTGTGGGACTGACGTTGAGTGTAAAGAATCTAACACAAAACCCAGCAAGGAATGTGCCCTGCCTTCCCTAACATTTTTCTAGAAGACTCTTATAGAAAATGCATTCATGTTTACATTTTCAGCTTCAAATACCCAGCACAAAAGCATGAGAACACAAAAACCTGAATCTCTAGTCTAGGCTGCTAAATTAATTAAGCAGTACCCATATTAGTGAGTAATACTTTAATGCCACTGGAAAACTGTTTTAGAGAGCATTTTAGCAAGCTCCTCCTGTGTTATAATTTTACTTCCTTTTTCTTTTCTAATTATAAACCAAAGCTGGATTCCTCACTAATGAAGGAAACTTTTTTTTTAAAGATTTTATTTCTAGAATTCAATAGGGATGTTGCCCATGTAAATATTGCAAGATCAAGAGCTTGCACCTATAAAAATGCCCAGTGTGAATATATGTTTTAAGACAGTTACTGTAATATAAAACAGTTCAAGCTACATTTGCACTAGTGCCAGGGATGTTCCATGGAACATGATAGTCTACACTGTAAAACTGTTCGAATTGCCCTTAGCACACTTTAAGCATCCTAAACCCCAATTCCTGAGTGCAGCTTGAATGAGAGGGAGGCTGCACATCCCAGAGACCCTTCCCAGCTGGCAGGCTGCTACTACTACCTTCTTTTGAACAGAAAGAGTTTACAAATAGGCATATGTGCTAGTTGGCTTTATTGCACAGGAACATTCCCAGGCAAGTTTAATTTGCTAGCATAAACCTAGCCTCCAAAACTGTGTTTACTGTAGCCATTATACATCACTGTGTTCAAAAGTATTCAGCTATCAGCCTTTACTTGTAAGCTGTATGCAGAATTCTAAGTTTATATCAGTAGGAAACAAAGCACTCTAGAAAACACTTCCTCAGTTATATATACTTCTATATGCATTATTTTCCTTGTAATTGTTTCAGCTTGATAGGAAAAAATAAAACTTAGAGCTGTTAAGAAAATATTTGTTTTGAATATGGTTGTAGATAGAGCAGATTACAACAGAAAGTAAAAGCCAGAGAAGAACATTTTAGAAATATCTAAACTACTGAGAGATCCCACTTTCAAGAGGACAATTTCACCAGCAGAGAACAAACGGCCTTCATTTTCAGCAAGGGGTACTCCATGGTATTGACAGTGAAGACACTGTAAAACCCCACAGCAGGTGTGGTTGAATTCAGCCCTTAAAGTCTTTTCCCAGCAAGATGACACATTCTCCTTGAGAAGTAAGAGAGGCCGCTTGGAGGTCTTCCTCCTGGTACTAGCGTGTTTGTCAACTGGCCGAAATTTTCCAAGGAAGAACCAGTGAAACCTTAATTATTGCAGACCTCATATTTGATTGCTCACGTTGATTGCTGCTATGTAGAAAACCTGGCTTGGTTCTCTTGTCCTGTGGGAACAATAGAAGCTGAACACATGAAAACTGGTTTCCCACCCTGGAAGTGACCCGCCCAACTGGTTGTTAGCTGTACCACAGAATGCAAATATGGACGCAGAAGCACGCAGCCTCATTTCAGCTTAACCTTCCTTGAAGGTCCACTTGTGCGAATGTAATGAACCCAAGCCAAGACTGTTTGTGTTTAGGCATGGGTTCTCTCTTCAAAAAAGCCCCAGCAGCTCTGAGATTTGTGCCTCCATCAGAATGGCTGACAGTGGAAACCTACACGCTTGGTGAATTGTGTCAGCCTGAGCCTGTGTACTAAGGGATTTTGGCACCTACTAAGTCATGAGACAATTGGCAGTAAAAGCGTGGAACCTGAGTTTTGTTGTGGATCTAAGTTGCCCTGTCCCTCTTCACGTGTGAAAACAGAACAGTCCTCAACTGCCTGAGACTGATCATCAGATAGAAGGGTGTAATTAAGCAAAAGTACAACAATTAATACTCTTTCTAACCAGCAGGATGAAAGCAATTTAGATGGTGGTAGCTCATTTTCCTTGGTTTGAAATTTACATCTTAAGTTTATACTCATATGTTTAGAAGAACAAATTTTAATAAAACCAACTTGCTAGTATATACTTTCGACTGAAAAGTATTTTGTATGAATAAAATTTAATTATTGTAATTCACTTCCTTTTATGTTTAGGATTTTCTTAAATTTGTTTCTTACTCCAAAGTATTCACTGCTTTTCCCTGAAAATTTCCTTTTCTTTCCAAAATATAAGGATAAAATGTGGTTTTCTTTTCTTTTTTCTTTTTTTTAACTCTTTTGTGACTGAAATTCTTGCTTTCCAATATTAAGTCCCTACTTACAGAACTACAGCTGCACCTAAAGCTACGAATGTATTCAGGAACTGCTATCTTTATAAGTATTTTTATTGAGGAAATATTCCAAGAATTTACTTTGTATAAGGACTTAAATACATAAACTTAAAACCCAGTATTCACACTAATAAATTTCAATTGCATGTAAATCACTGAGCACTGAAGAGAACAGACAACAGTGAATTCAAACAAATAGTCTTAATAAAAGTCTTTTGCCATTATCCACAATCAATTTGTGTATATTACAAGGGAATTTATTTTGGCCCTACTACTCCCACTTTACCATAAAGACACAGGAACTTTTTAAAGCGTTTTATATCCATGCCAAGTGTTATCCTGTTTTAAAGTAAGTGGATTTTTTTTTT
>VYZQ01028798.1:64027-74274 GCA_013400655.1 Mystacornis crossleyi
GTGAATTCTGGCATTTTCCCTACTCTGGTATCATTATAACTTGTATACATCTTACATGGAATTTCATGCTACAGAAATAACTTTACAACTTCTGGATGAAAAAAAAACTCAGGGCATTTTAAAATAATGCATTTCTGCCATTTGTTTTGCTGCCTCTTTAGTGGAATGAACCCTATACCAAAGAACTACAGCTCCTCCCTTGCCGGCAGGATTTATGATAATGTCTTGCTGTTTTTGTAAATTATGTAACACACACTGTTCCTCCTTTGTTATATAGTGAAATTTAGTAGGTTGTTTTAATTGTTTGATTGATTTTTTTTTTCCTTTAGCATTTGTCTGCACTGAAATGTCTGAGATTTACTAGGATGAACAATTGAGAAGAACGTCTTTTGTCTGAATTTCTGAAGATGTCAGGAGGTTTAGGAATGTTTGTGATAAGTCTTTTGTTTTGTGAAATCTAGTATTGGGTATGCCATCCAGTATGAAAGGTGTTGAGCATTGCTCTGTCTTTTAAAAAACATCAGCACATTTTTTAACAGGAACAATGCCACTTTTTCACATAGTACTGAATATTCAGCAGCTTTTAGTGGTTCGTATTTATTGTTGCAATGTTAATAATGTTTTTAACACTCTGCTATTCTCTATGGGATACCTAGAATATAGATTGCTGTGGTCTTTATGGTGCAGTGAATGTGGAAGCAATAGCAAGATGCCCAAGGACTTAGCTTCTTCCTGAAACAAATAACTTCCTTAGAAGATCCCACTACCCATTTACTAAAGCACTTACATTACCTGCCAAACACGATTATCTGGAAAGTACAAGAGTTAACAGGTGGAATCGTCACCTTCCTGCGTTCTCAGTGAAACTGCATTTTTTGTAACTCCGGTAGAGGAGAGACTTGACCAGAAATGGCTCAACCATTCTGTTTCCATTTTGTAAGGGACCTGAAAAATAGTGAGGTACAAAGCTGTCATATTTTTAGAATATTTTATACATTTTTTTCTTACCTAATTTTCTTTACTTACTTAGGTATACCAAATATGCTTCTTGTTCAAAGGCTAAATCTGGGATTGTATTTTTGAAAAACATGCCTGTAATTCTCTAGCTGCTGTGTATAGACTTAAAGGGGATTTCATGGCTGAGACTGAGCAGCCCAGGTCTGCATTTTCTAGCTTTTTTTTCCTGACAGGTCAGTGTTAAAACACTACCCAAACAACTGCTCCTCGGAAGCTTTCAAGGAGAAGCTGAATTTATGTTAATTTCTCTATATCCTATATTTAAAATGATCAAGCCCCCCTCAGGATTACTGGTCACTGAAATTAAGACTTATTGAATGAAAAGTCTGAATATATGTAGTTGCCACATTTTAAATTTGTAGAAACGATGTATATTTTTTACTGCCATGACTCCCTTCCCCCCTGAAGTTGTGTTTCTCGTTGAATGCTTTAAGTTTCTTTACTAATTTAGCATTTTCTGTGACTGCAAGCAAGACTTTGGGTGAAAATATGGAGATCTGGCCTTTGACCTTCAAGTTGAACTACATAAGAACACACTTGTTGAGCTTCCATAATATATACTTAATTGTGAAAGTTATTTAGCAGTTTGGGTTTTTTTGTTTAATTATATTGCTAGGAAACATTTAAACTCTTTTTATATGTGTGGATATAGAGGGGGAGAGATTTAAGTCAATAAAGTTATCATTGCTATCTTTCACCATTGCTGTTAGTATTGTGATTATTTTATTATCACTATTCTGAGATAATGCTTCATGTTTTGTAAAAATGAGTTCTTTAAGGTATTGTAGCTATAAGAATTGTAGTTATCTCAGATTCCAATTTAAATAATGTTTTTGTCTGTTCTTGTAGCCATTGTTGAAAATACATGTTGTGAGAAAGATAAACATTAAACCTCCACTACAGTTTAGTGAATAATTCTGCAGGTTCATGATTGCTCTTGAAAATCTAGATAGCATTTTGATAGTTGGTTTTAATAGACATCTTTTTTTTTGCCACTGTAGATCTGTGCCTGCAGACCTGCTCATGAAACAACTCACAATCGAATGCTTCTTTTTATTTTGAACATAATTATGTTGTATTTTAGTTACTGCTCTGGAAATGTCTCTTATTTGCAGATCTGTTTCCTGAAGAATAGATTCATGTCTAAATGAGCTTGTATTTGAGGCTTTTACTAGTTTCAAAGAGCTTTATTACAGTTGTATCTCTGCTAGCTATTTGTTTTTTAAGACTTTGAAATGCTTCTGTCTTACCAAGTGCCATTCTCTGATATCTTATAAGCCATTTGAAATGGAGCATGCGGTTTAGATCAGCTACAATGAATTTCCTTGGATAAGCAAGTGTTCCTGTGAATTTTAAAATACTCTTCACTCTGCCTTTTGTGGTTCTACTGCCGTTTTTCTCAAGATTATCAGAACAGAAATAATTGCTTCCATCCCTTCTTAAAGATGTTTGAGTTCAAGTATGAAAGCAGTTCAAAAGGGAATTTACCTATGCATACTCTTAACCATTCATATCAAAATATTCCCCTTAAAAATTTGACAAGGAGCTCCAAATATTTTCCCACATCTTAATTCAGATAACTGCAAATGTGGAATAAAATATAATCATTATTTTTGCAAGCTAAAAAATATTTTTCACTAATAAGTTTCTGAACTATGAAAGACTTCTAATTGGTAATTTTTAAGGTATCTAATGTACTTTTTTCCTACAATTTTTGGCTTAAATATCTTCCTTCTGCTTTATTCTTTTTTTTTTCTCAATATGGCAGCACACTAAAATCACTGTAACTCTTTATCCAGGCTGGCTTAAGCTAGTTCTTAGTGTGTGTAGGCAAGTCACCTTAGTGTAATACTGGAGGCACACAATGGTGCATATGGTTTTGTTTTCTTTATGCTCTATCACTTTCCAGATAATTCTATAAGGTGATTCCATGTTTCAAAGCCCATTGGTTCACTTTTCTCATTTTGTTTCATTGTGTTCATCTCATCATAGATCACAACATATCAGCATGGCTCTTTTTCACTAACTTTCTGAAACTAGCTCAGGTCTCTTGCTCAGGGAATTTTATAGTTAGAGATGTTTCTTTGGAGTTCCTTCAGAAACTGCTGAAATTAAAGAAGAAATTAAAAATAGGGCACTGGATGTTCTGCATTCATGAAGAGGAGTGAGACTAATTTGTGTATGAACAAGCAATCAGGAAAGACAGGTTGAGGCACCTTATACCTTTATTGCCAGAAGGAAGATAAATATATGTAGAGAATAAATAAATGGCCTGTCTGTATAATACAGTTTTAGGATTTCTGCTTTAGGTTCTATAATTATTTGTACATAAAGAAATATTTCAGAAGAGTAATTGAACTTTTCTCAGATTTAAAGTAATTTGTTTTTTTCGCATATCTGTCTAAATTTGCTTCATCTTAGCCTTCTGTTATGTTGTTTTTTTTGTTTGTTTGTTTGTTTTGTTTTGTTTTGTTTTGTTTTGTTTTTTTTTTTACTTCTACGTTTGCTTGCTACATGCTTATCAGCTGCTTACATTATTGAAATTTTGTTTCCTGGGTAGGTACTTTCAGATCTTCACTTCTTCTCTTTGATAAGTTAAATAGCTTGAGCTCATTAAATCTTTCACAGTTTTGGTTTTTTTTTCCCCTTTGCAGTCCTTTTTTTCTTTCAGATGCTCATCATGAGTAACATTTATTTTGCCCTTGTTTAAGCTTGCACGGCCTAGTTTTTTTTGGTAAACGATGGTGGTGTTTAGTGGAACTGTAGAGATGTGATGACGATTAAAATTTTGGTGGAGCAAAGAGAACTTTGTTAATAATACTATTGCTGCAGGAACAGGGGTGGGACTCCTCAGAATGAGCGAAATTGTGTTAGTTTTACTGGCTTAACAGCAGTAAAGAGTGGCAAAATCTGAACTATAATGTGAGGAAGCATTTGCCTTAATACTCTCTGAAAGCAGGTCTGTTCAGTAAGAAGATGATATTTTCCAAATTATTTCTTAGAATTAAATTGTTATTTAAGAATTGGTATTTGTTAAGGTATGGTGCTTTTAAAATATTTTGTACTATGTGATTTTTCTGAAGAAAAGTCTGGGTCCAGTGACATGAGTAATTATAAGAATGACACTTTTAGTGAAAATCTCTTTTGAGTATTTTGAGTAGTTCCTGTTTCCAGAGTCAAAAAGGAAGTGATTGTAGATAGGGACATGAAGTACAGACAATACCAGACTTTACAGGTCTGATCTTTTAACTGTAATACACTCATGCTCTAAGGTACAGTATCTTACAACTTTTCAGGATCAAACAGCATTGAAGGACCAGTGTTCAAAAGGAAAAAGAAAAAAAAAAAAGAGGGAGCTTTTAATCTTTAGTCTGCTAGCAGATAGGTCTATTAAGTGTTAAACAGTGTGAGATAAAATACATGATTAAGGACTCTTGACTACAGCTAGAGTAACCCAACAATTAATTGAGATTGTTGAATCAAGCCCAAGGAATAGTCCAATAATAGAACATTTTCAGAAATTAATGGGAAAAAAGGTAAGAAAGCATCTGACTGATGCATGACATTCTCAAATGAAAAATCAGATACAGTCTGTAAGCAAATTGCAGGAAAGAGCAGACTTTGGCTAAGCAATAGCTGGATGCAATCCTGTGCAATGTGCTCTAGGATGACCCTGCTTAAGTAGGGAGGTTGGACCAGATGACCCATTGTGGTTTCTTCCAACCTGACCCGTTCTGTGGTTCTGTAATGTGTTTATGCCATTCAGATATGTTTATGATGATAGTTATCGTAAAAGATATTAGGATTGTATTTGTTAATATTTTAACTTTTATAGTGGTTATAGATTAGAATTTCTTACTAAATTTCTGTTTTGTTTATTTAGCTTCTTACTGGTTATTTTTCTGAGATATTGGCTTTTATTAAAGACATTGAAAGATCTTATGACATTTCTGAGGTGCTTGACCAACCTGATCTCCTTCTATGACAGGGTGATCCACCTGGTGGATGAGGGAAAGGCTATGGGTGTTGTCTACATGGACTTTAGTAAAGCCTTTGACACTGTCTTCCACAACATTCTCCTGGAAAAGCTGTCAGCCTATGACACGGAGAGGTGCACCCTTTGCTGGGGTAAGAACTGGCAGGATGACTGGGACCAGAAAGTTGTGGCGAGCGGTGGTACATCCAGTTGGCATCCAGTCACCAGTGGTGTTCCCCAGGGCTCAGTGTTGGGTCCAGTCCTGTTAAATATCAATGATTTGAAAGACGACACTGAGTGCACCCTCAGTAAGTTCACAGATGGCACCAGCCCGGGTGGGAGTGTTGATCTGCTGGAGGGTAGGGGACAGGCTGGATCCATGGGCCAAGGATACAATTGAGTCACAACAACCCCATGCAGTGCTACAGGCTGGTGGGAGAGTGACTGGAAAGCTGCCCAGTAGAAAAGGGGGTGCTAGTTGCCAGCAGCTGAAGATGAACCATCGGTGAGCCCAGGTGGCCGAGAAGGCCAATGGCATCCTGGCCTGTATCAGCAATTGTGTGGCCAGCAGGGCCAGGGCAGGGATTGCCCCTCTATGCTCAGCACTGGTGAGGCCTCATCTTGAGTGCTGTGTCCAGTTTTGGGCCCCTCACTACAAGAACACTGAGGTGCTGGAGAGTGTCCAGCAAAGGGCAGTGGATCTGGTGAAGCGTCTAGAGATCATGTCCTATGGGAACGGCTGAGGGAGCTGTGGTTGTTTAGCCTGGAGAAAAGGAAGCTCAGGAGAGATCTCACTACAGCCTGAAGGGAGGTTATCTCTTCTCCCAGGCAACTAGTGAGAGGACAAGAGGATGTATCCTCAAAGTTGGACATAAAGATGAATTTCTTCACTGAAAAAGTGGTTAAGCATTGGAATGAACTTCCCAGGGCAGTGGTGGACTCCCCACCCCTGGAAGTACTCAAGAAACAACTGGATGTGGCACTTATGGTTCTGTGGTTTAGTTGATAAGGTGATGGTCAGTCAAAGGTTGGACTCGATGATCTTGAAGGTCTTTTTCAACCTTAATGATTCTATGTTGTTTGTGGAATACAAAGCTGGACTGTTTACCTCTTCTGGAATAAGTAACTCACTTTGCTTAGTATTTGCTCATCCGTACCTTGAGTTGCACCACCATATTGCTTTCTGATAGCATATGTGGTGATGAACAGCAGCAAACCTTGCAGGAAGCTGGTGCTCTTGGCCCAGGAAGCTGTTTCAGCTTATATAGTACAGGTCACATCCTCAACAAAACATAATTGTTACTGATTCACTTACTGCATTTCCTACCTGAGTTAATAGTTACTAGAGGCAGTTGTGCACTTGGGAGGAATGCCCTGTTGAGGTTCTCAGTGTGTTTCACGGAAGAGCTGTAGTTCAGGTTCAGACTTGAAATGGGCACATTCATTTGAATGAAAGCAATCTGAATAGGGTCATAGAAAATGGGCTGTGGATTATGCGGCATCCTTCTTTCTTCAAATGAAAGCTTTGTGTTGAAGGCAAGATTCTTGAAATCCAACTATTTGGGCTTGCTTTACAGTCTGTCTGACATGCAATTTCAAGAAAAATAAGAAAAATTGAGAAAAAGGTTTTCTGGTTTTTCAGGGATTTTTTGTATTTTTTAAACTGTGAAGTCAGGGTCTCGTAATTTTTTAAAGAGCCAGTTCTCTGAAGATCATGAGAAAAGTGAGTCACATGCAGGATAATTCTGCTTTCCTAGTTTGTAAAGACACAAAAATTTGTGGTCTTTTTGAAAGTTAAGCTTTTGTATTTCATGCTTTGAGCATCACTAGAAGAATGTGCATTTGGGGAGCAAGAATTAGTGATAGCACCCATGAAAAAATTAGCCGCTAATAGGGTATGTTTTCACAGCACAAGGTAGGTGTGACTGCAGCAGGAGCCAGTAACTTTGCCAGCATTTGTAACAGGAGCAGTGGAGGTCTGGCAGTGTGGTCTAGCAGCTTGAGTATTGTCCCTTTAAAAGCCTGTACCAAGCATTACAGTTGCCAATTCCTGATGAAGGCAGTGCAGCAGTGTCTTAACTAATATTCTCACCTATGCGAGCTAAATTAAAAGTGAGATGAATGCTCTGATATAACCACATTTTCATTTTATGTAGATCAAGACAGGCTGCAACACATTTCTGCTAGACAAGGTTAAGAACTCTCCACTGTCCCTGAACAACAGTGTTCTAATTAAACAGGAGTATGGTAAGCAGGTTGTTTCCCTGCTCAGGCCCGCTGAAGATTAAAATTTTTTTTCCCTTCTTTGGAAGGACTAGTTTTCGGTCGGACCAATTACTCAAAGTGTCTTGCTACATGGCACAGATTCTAGAGCTTTTATGGAGGAAGGGGTGGCTGTACTTGTCTTGGGACAGGAGGAAGACAACACTGTAAATTGGCGGCCTCAGTGAAGATGAGCTTCATACTTAGGAGCACATAGACTTGAACAGTTTTAGGTAGCTGTATTCCTGTTATGGTGTGTTTTTGGCTTTTTTTAATGTGAGAGGAAACCTGAATAAAGTTAGTAAAACACCAATCCTGAACATCATCTCTTAGGTCTAATGAATGTTCAACAGCTGTTTGCTATTCAGATTTAGAAATCAGGATAAGGTGACTGGTAATGAACATTGAAACACCATGGCAAAATATTAGTTGTTGAAAATCAACTAGGCTTATGAGAGTCCAGTTCTGAGAAAACTGTGTTCTAAGGATGGAAAGGTAGGCTAGACTACTGGCATTTATTCACCAGAGCTGGGATTTTATAGTATTAAGGGTAAATAAAGATGGGTTGTGATTTAAAAGAGAAAGATCACTAGCAATGCTGACCAATTGTTTCCCATTTGATTCATGGCAAAGTTTCAACCTAACTAACCAACGTATTGAGGTGCAGCAGGATCATGTGAAGGAAACTCCCTTGAGACACGTGAAGTGTATTAAAGGTCCTACACTGTCAGAGGAGGAATAAAGTTTTGAGAATACCAGTTATGAAGCACATCTGAAGTTGGTGTCCNATTTTGTAACTCCCATTTAACACAGTCTTTGATTTTTGCACCCATCTTTGCATTTGCCTTATAGGGAATCAAATCAGGAGAAGATGCTGATCATGACCAATGTTTCTTAGAATGGTTTTTTACTCCTTTAGCTGTTACTAGCTGTAGAATGAAGCTGTTAGTAGAAGATAATTGTTCATACAGTACATTCCCTTATTCTCTCACTGGTTGGAACAATAGGTGGGAAACAAGCTCAAATCGTGCATTCATAAGTGGAAGATGATACTGATGCTTCAGTGATTTCCATGCTCAGAAGACCTCTGAGTCGTGTGTTTCATCAGATGTTTGAATTCTGTAGTCTCTGTCTGTGCATAGGTGCCACTAGCCTCCTGGACATCAGGGAGCTGGTTGTGGATGCCTGATGTCCTGGGCAGAAGTGGTGGCTCTTGGTGTCCCAAGCGTGCCAGCTTAATTTGGGTTCAACAGGACCATCAGTCTCTGCAGCTTGGAAAACTTCAGCACTGTACTCTCTTAGCATGTAATTTTCCTCTCTTAGACCTCTTAAATTTTGGTAGTTATTTCTCCATCCAGAAGTACATATTTTTTAAAATTGTATTTATTTTTTAGGAAAAAAAGGGCTATTGTTGCTCTAGTTTCATATTTTCATTTCTTTGTCCAGTCAGCTGGACATCACAGTTCCACATCAGGAATTAAGTTTCTTCAAATGTAGTTTTTAGATGTGAACTAAGATAGTGGCTCCATATTACTGTTCACCTGGCAGCTATTTTAAGCGGTTCCCTGCCCTGTTTCTACCAATGATTTTGTCCTGTGCCATACTTTGATTCAATTCTTTCTTTAGCTGTCTAAACTGCTGCAGTGAAATAATTGTATTTAAAAAGAAAACACAACAACAACAAACCAAGATCCAAACCCAACAAACCCAACACTCTTCAGATTTTAGAGGTTTTTTCCACCTTTCATTTCATACATTAGACTTTGGAACAGAGCCAGCCACACAGTTGAACTAACATGATTTATAGCAAGGGATGAGAACCTTTAGATGAGTGAGAACTGGAGGTAAAGGGAAGAAATTATGGGGAAATATATGGAAAACCTCTTATAGTTGATCTGTTACTGACAGAATAATGACATGTAACAACAGCTTAAATGTCTAAAATATCACAGAAAGACTGCAGAACAAATTTTTACAGCATGCTTCCTTATTCTTCACCTTCTGAGTTGTAACAAATCTGTGGTTATCATTATGGGGTGGCTGTCAGGTGGAATATCTGAAAATCTTAACAGCTTCTAATATTTCAAACTTTTGTGATAATGATGGAGAAAGCATTAAATGTACTGTATGCGAAGAATATATTTTATGTAAAAACATATGGAGTTTCTTTTTCTTCACTTCTTCTAGCTGTCATATGACACATACACTGCCATTAATTTTGAAAATGTGGGTATATTTGTCCAAATAAAAATTTTATTTTAAGAGCATAGGTAAATCAAAAATTATTTCTAAGGTTATTACAGGATAGAGTAGAAATCCAGGCTTGAATGTTTGAAGGAATAAGGTTTTGTAGGTTGACAAGGGGAGATCTTCCAGTCACTTGTTTCAGACCAACAAGGTAAGAGACTTGTACGTGGAGAAGTTACTTTCAAGTAAGCTACATATCATTTAATGCTCTAGCTATTCCAAATTAACTTGCTGTTTGGAGTTGTAGGACATGATTCAATTGCATAAACACAGGCATCTAGATGCATCTGAAAGGCCCTAGGGTATCTTATCTCTTTTACAGCTGCTGTTCAGAGGAGAGCAAGTCTTTCCCAGGTCCTTTGTCAAATCTGCCAGCTTGTCTTCATGTCTTGGATACTTCAGGGCATCGCAGATGGCACGGGGCTCCCATGTTCAGGCAGTCAGTCAGTCAAACTCATGGGGAAGAATCCAGCTCAGGGTTTAGTCAATGGTAGATTAATTGATGCAGTCAAAGGAAGACTCATTATTTTAAAGCAGACACCTACACTTGCTCCACTGAATAGCTTTCTAGCCTTCTCTGACTAGATCTTCTTTGACAATAATAGAAGCTTAGACAACCACTTTCTAGATACCTAATTTTAGACACTCCTCCTTTACATGCAGGAGGTAAGAAACAGCATAATATATTTTTAAAGCAGCATGATTGAGAGTGAATTTCAGTCCATTAGCCTCAGATACGTAAAGG
>VYZQ01028800.1:0-23972 GCA_013400655.1 Mystacornis crossleyi
AGAGGGCGAGCCCCAACACAGAATAACACAGGAAGGATAAAAACTGTGATAATGAACCCTCAAAGATTCCAAAGTATTTTTTAAGACTTAACAAAATATTTACACATTTTAATGAAACTGCTGTGACAAGACTTTCCCACTATGCACTACCGTTGGAACTGGTGAAAGGACATTGCTCCTACTCTAAGACTGAGGAAGAGGAGACTGTATGAAGTACCAGCAGAGGGAGTCAGGAGTGGCCATTAAATGCTGGCAATTTTCACATCACAGTGGTCTTCATCTGAAAGGGGAAACATATTCTTAATGTGTGAGGTGAAGTGGAAAAGGTTTCCCTTAAGAATCTTCTGCCTTTTGTGTGATACATATGTGTGTTTTATCCCTCCTGCGTTTGAATTAGGAATATGAAAACACAATCTATTCTATTTTGAGTATCCTCATAGTGATTCCATTGAAAAATGGTCTCCTGAGCAATTTCCCTCTTTCCTGTGCCCTTCTCCTACCACACCAGTATGAAGTATGGAATGTGGTAGCCTTTAGTTCAGGATTTAACACCTCTAGCTTGTCACTGATAGAAAAATAATGGCAAATAGGATACATCAACTGAGCTGGGGAGGAAAAGTGGTTCAACATTCAAAATGTTGGCAGCATGCTCAGAAGAACCACTGTCTCCTCTCCTCCCAGCTGCAGAGCAGTGGTCTCTAGATGGATGGGGTGCATGCTGTCTCTGACGGCACACTAATGATGAGAACTTGGGTGAGTGAAAATGCTCTGAAGAGATTTGTGGCTGTTAAGAAGCTCTTGAAGCTCTTTTCTGTCAGTCTGCAGATTATCACGAAGGACTTCATCCCTCTCTTTCACACCTTGCTTTACTTAGGCTTGACATCTTGTTTACTTAGGCTTTGTATGAAGGATATTGTTAGGACCTGGTTCTGTCCTCTTTGGTGCCCTCTGCAATAATCTGGATTTGTTCTCTAGTCCCCTTGGCTTGTTCTAATGTGTTTATTTTTTCATCTTTCCGGCTAATTCCCTAAGCTTTCATCATTGAAATAATGAAGAAAAGCAAATGAAAATCATAGAGTATTTGCTTTAAGATATAAAAAATGATGAATTTATATTCATTAGCCTCTAGCAAAGACAACATTCTCACTGCAGTATTTGTTATCACTGGCACGATGTTCTTTTGGTCTGACTTGCTCAGTCTAAAGTGTCTTGCTTGGCAATCATGATGTTGACAAGCTTTTCAAACAAAGTTTTTAGGAATGCATATAAGCCACAGCTCAGCCTTCTACTTTCACTTACTGATCTTGGTAAACATGGTCCTAACTCAAACTGTTTCTTCATCAAGCAGGCTTTTGGTACAATTTCTTATTCCTGGAATAATGACAATTCAGCCAGAGACAGTGTTTGTCTTCTGGAATTTGGTTACCAAACATTCAGAGAGATTGGTGCTTGTTGCCGTCTAGAATCTGCAGAAGGTTCTGCATACAGCAAACATGTTACAACCTGCAAAGGAAATAAGCTGATAGGCAAAGGGTAAAGCAAAAGGTGACAAAATCCTGCTGCTTATCTCCCTGGTGCTGGCCGTGTGGGACTGGTGCATAGGGGAGAGGCCCGGAGCTGGCACGCCTGGGCTAAGTTCCCAGCCCTGTCACACACTCCTCTGTGGCCATATGCAAACTGCTCCTGCTCTCTGCTTTGCCACTCTTAATTCTTCCCTTTTTACTAGTCCGGAATGTCTTTCACTGTGCTCTGTACACACCACACCATAGGGTAGCTATTCCCTCCCTCTGCTGTGCTACTGAAGTGTGTCTTTTAATCTTCGAGGGTATTGACATCAGTAACGCCAAGCCTGTGCAGAAAACTGGACATCTAAATTCTCTCTACTTTTTTCATGAGTTCAGTTACCAGCTTTTCCTTTGTGTTATGTGTTCCTAAGCTCACCTGCACTCCTTTGCTGCTTTCCCACCCTGTGCTTACATATTTAGGTTTGTATCCCTGTCCCTTCCCTCCTTCCCCTCCTCCAATCTGTGAAGAGTCCCGGTTCTCCTGACCATCTCATTTAACTTTGATTCCCTCCTAGTCATTAGGCTTCTCTATTGAGGCCAAGAAGGTCTGGCAGCCTCTTTGATGGGTTTGCTAAGCTGTTGATTTAAATTTTACAGGCTTTGTGATGCAGAGAGACTGCTAAATCACTGCTCCCATGGCAGGTTTCTGAAACGCTGGAGCAAGACAGGGTATAGCATAGAAAATTGGAAGAAGCGAGAGAAAACAGGAGGGTAGAACTTCTGGAAGGAAGCATGAAGAGTAATTATGGGCCAGGTAGATGACAAGAATCTGACAGGGAGAAATGGCTTTAAAGAAGAGTGTGTGTGCATGTGTACATGGAGAAAGGCAGGATAGAAAGAAGACAGAGGGACATTTGTCAGAAGGAGCTGAAACCGTGGTGACTAGATTCTGAATGCTCAGCATCAGGGCTGATGTTTAAGGACAACTTCAAGAAGTGCTGATCAAGAAAATCAACCTGTGTGGTTTCAGGTGGATGCTCTTATTTAAAAAACCAACCAGCAACAACAAAATCAACCAAAAAACAACCAGAAACAAACAAACCAAACCCAACAAACAAAAACCCTAAAAAAATTCAAACCCAACATCGAGGCTGTGTACCATTCAAAGCATGTCAAGAGAACTTGACAGAAAAATATTTTAATAGCCTGCTGCTCTTGTGCTGATTGATTACAGCAACAGCTCAAAGATAAGCATTCTGTCAAGAATCATTAATATCTGTCAGCCAGTAGTAGCTATACAATATCAAAAATTCAAGCTGTTGAAAAGCATTCTATCCTTGCCTTGTGCTGAAGACCAGTAAATGAATATTCATGGTAGCACACACAGCTTACAAACAGTTCTTCACTTCACATAGCTTTCAAAAGATGAGCATGGAGGTTATTACCACAGTTTAGGTGCTAAAATAAGTTCCTGCATTTTTACTTCTTTATACCTTGACAACTTCAGTGCCTGTAAATGACATGGAATATTGTTTGCCCAAATCTTACTATTCATCTCCAGTGAGCTGTAAGATTTTCTTGTTACTTCCATCAGTGGGAAGCAAGAATTCAAGAAGATCTGGGAGATTTAAGATGCTGCTTAGGTGATCCTGTACGTGGCAGAGAATTACAGAAGGCAAGTTCTTCAGTGCTTCAGCAAGGAGAAGACTTGGGACAACTGGAAAAACTCTTCTGGAAGTCCTCTGATGTTGTGAAACTTATCCCTGATCTGTAAGAATTATCAGGGAATGTGACCTTTGTGACTGCCGTGGGGCTGCTGCAGAGTTAAGCTACAGCCAGTGTTGTGTCAGCAGACAGTGGGCATCTGGGGCGACTTTTCCTTTTGGAATCCAAAGATCAGAATTTAAGTTCAGGAGGAGCTAGTGTTCTCATGTGCCCCATGTCAAAGGGATGAAAAGTTTACTCTGAAGGTTGACTCCTGATGATGCGCTAGAGTTTACTTGTGCTGAGATTTTGTTTCCTTTCACCAGTTGCTACAACTACCTTATTTTCCTGTGATTCCTAAGACTTTGTTCATGCACATCTGTGAAATCACTTCAACAAATCTTAGAAATTACCTTTTTCCTAGGATCTTTTCTGGGACTGCTAGGAGAGTGTTCTTGATCTGCTGTGGCTGGCCAAGTAAAGCTTCTCTGAGCAAGCCTGCCAGAAAACACATTACTCTGTGGAGAGGTGAGAGCAGAGAAGTCTGTTTATGGCCAGGGATATCTGCCTCTTCCATTCTAATCCTCTATTTCATGGTTCAAAGGCTCCAAGGACATGGAAATGTTGGGAACACACCCCTGCTGTATTTATGGAGGCAGGAAGAGTTCTTAAATATAAAAAGTAAGAACTCTTTTCCTTTCCTTTCTCTTTCATTCAAAATACCCAGCCACCTTTAGGTGGAAGAACTCTTCAGGAAAATGGAAGACCTGAGTTCAGGTCTCTTCTCCTGCACTGATATTTGAAGCATAGGCCTACTGAATCCCAGATGTTCACTGATTGAAGGGGAGCATGCTTGAAGTGTTCCCAGTCGTTCTTCCCTGTTGTCGTATCCCGCAGTAGTAGGAGTGAGAATAGAGAGGTCCAGCAGGCAGGAATGGTGCATCAATAGTGATTTATTTAATTATTTTACAACTCTTTTATAGACTTTTTTCTTCATAGGCTAATTGGTCAAGAGATCAGCTGTAGATGCAGACATGCAGTAGCAAGAACATTTTCTTGCTTCTCTCTTGTCCCGTGTGAAACTTTTCCCTCTCACAGAAGCTATCAGTAGTGTTATTGTAAACTAAGAACACCTGCAATTTGTTTTCCATATAGTAGAAAAATATTTTCACAACGGATGTCTTAGGGTTTAGCCAATCACCCCAGGTGGGGTGGCTGATCTCTTGACCCATTAGCTATGAAGTAAAAAGTCTATAAAAGAGCTGTTAAATAAATTAATAAATCCCTTCTGCTGCACTATTCCTGGCTGCTGGACTTCTCTCTCTCTTGCTGCGGGACACAGCGACACAGCGACATTCAGCCACCTCCCTGGGGTGATTCGCTGAAATCCTAAAACATCCATTGTGAGAATATTTTTCTACTGTACAACAAACAATTCGCAGGCGTTCACAGTTTACAATAACTCTACTGATAGCTTCTGTGAGAGAGAAAAGTTTCACACGGG
Source organism: Mystacornis crossleyi (assembly GCA_013400655.1). Classification (NCBI taxonomy): domain Eukaryota; kingdom Metazoa; phylum Chordata; class Aves; order Passeriformes; family Timaliidae; genus Mystacornis; species Mystacornis crossleyi. Next base: position 4,714 of record VYZQ01028800.1, read on the forward strand.
ACAAGAGAGAAGCAAGAAAAATTCTTGCTACAGCATATTTGTATCCACGCTTCCCTAAGCAAGGAAAAGCTTTGTGTGTCCCTAACTATTGGATGAGGTTTATAGCTGCAAACTGCTGACAGAGCTATTTCATTACCTTTGAGAGTCCTCTGTACTTTCTGTTGGCCAGCTTCAGCTTATCAGCATCTGCAAATGCCATTCCTGTGTGCCTCGCTGGTGCAGGCGCTGCACAAGCAGAATAGTTCTCTAAAAAGGTCCCAGTGGGATAGTAATGCATCCTTGCTTCTGACTGTATACATTTGTTTATGTGCAAATACATTTGCATTTTTGTGGTGACTTGCTACCAAATTACAAAGTGTAGCTACCTGACATCTTTTAGATGTCAGATGATTTCCATGGAATGTTTACTTTAAAAAGAATTTAGGCAGCATCTCTTATGCAATAACACCTATCCCTGAATATAAAGATAAATATAATCCTTTTTAGAAGTGAGGTGTGGAACTTGCTGCTGTATGCGTGTTTACTGCTGCTTTTGGTCCTGCTGAGTTCTAATAAATCAGCAAACTCAGCCTGGAAGAGAAGTACCTTTAAGACTGGAGCCATAGGAACAGAAATGAATACCCATTTCAGAAAGTTACACTGTAACCCTCTTCACCACTCCAGAGGCAAGTATTCCTCTCACATGCAGTCATCCATTGTCATTAAAAACACAAACAGTTGTTCCAGTTATTTTTTGATAAGCCATATGTCTTCACCAGCCTGTCATTTCACTCGTCAGTAAAGCAGGGCCCCCTGGAGCAGCTGCTGTCTGTGAGCTCTTCCCGTGTCACATTCCTGTACATGCTGTGTGCACCGATTGATCTTGGTCTGCAAGCACACCTGTGATTAGTGTGTGGGAGGAGCATGACTCAGACCTAGTCATTCCAGTGACAATTATTTTTTAACCACCCCAAATTATTCTTCATCTATAAATGTCATCTTTGTCTCCGACCTCATTGGTTTAGTCAACATAATCTCAAACTTCATTATTCTTATTTGTGTGATGAACAGCATTAAATCTTTGTAACATTTAGTAATACCAGAAAAGGGGAGTTTTTGGACCACTTTGTCTTTAGGTTTCTTTGGGAAGTGTTTGAAAACCCCATGTAGAATATAGTCACGTAACTTGTTTGTACTTGTTGCACCCAGAAGTAAAACTTGAGCGTGTGCAAGAAGGGATTGGCAGGTCGGTGATGAGCACCTCGCAGTCTGACTGTGATTATTGAAGTAACAACACCCCAGGGTGGCTTACCAAGGTTTTGTTGCATCAAAAGCCTCAGACTGAGCTTCAGAGAGGCAAAGCAGGCAGGTGCAGCACAGTCCAGTTAAGTGCAATAGCTTTAGGGGCTTAATTTCACAGTGGAGGAGATCTAAAGTGAGAATTGTTGTCCTGAACGTCCAGTATCCACTAATCCTGTCAGGTGCAGCCATGCCCTTAACTCTTGCTGGCTGGTGTGTCACCTGAGCAGACCTGGCAGCTCCGGGGTGATTAGCACAACCTCTCTGGCCAGTGCAGAGGTCACTGCTGGTTTCGCAGTGTGACCGCTCAGAGCAAAGTCAGCTTGAAGGGCCTGCTGAGTGTAAACCAGGTGAGCTACGGAAGACACAGGCTTCCAGTTACACACTTTCTGTTGTTTTCATGGTTTTATTTAACTAGTTTTAGGTTTGGGGACAATAAAGTTAATCCAAAAAAGTTTCTTTGCTCTGGAGTCTGTTAGACAAGGGATATGCAATTTTTCCATCACCTGTCTGGTTGAGGCCAGCACTCTACCACCCACCTCTGGTTCACTTCACAATGAAACCACAGTACCTCCATCCCACTCTGCTTTTATATTGGGGTAATTTATAGGCATTTAAATTTTACCTTTTCTTTTGTTCTCAGAGAAGACAAAGCCTAAAAAAAGACTGTGCTGTACTTGCTACATAGACAGCAGAAGCTTTTGTAAGTCATTGGATGAAAGTTAGTGGTTGAAGAGAAATGCATTATCTTGGTATTTCTCCGAACTGTGTCCTTAACTTTCATCACAGGCAGACGTGCCCACACCTTGCAGTAGTGTTTAAAGCACAGCTGAGCGGAGGTTTTAAGCCTAATGAGAAGTGAGATCACTGCAGTCTCAGGGGAAGCCTTAGGTCCTTCCTCCTTGTGGTCTCACTGGTGGATTCAGATCTGAACATGCTGAGCAAGAAATGCAGCCAGCTATTATCTTCCCACATGGGTGCTCTGGTGGGAGTAGAGAGAAGCCACCTGAATCCAATTATCATTCGGAACAAAAAATTACTCTAAATACAGCACCCAAATGTAAGATACCTTAATTAAATGAGGTTGGAACAATGACCAAAAGGAATCAGACTGGAGAATTTTGCTTGGACTTTGCAAATGAGTTTAGCCATTAAACTCTTGTATTGCACCAGTGATGGGGGCAAATTTTGTCCACAAATCAGTATGTATAAGTGCTGAATGGTGGTTTTGGTGTGCAAAATTCAGATCCAGTTCTGGGCTCCCAAAGACCATAGACAGGTTATTGCAAAATCAGGCCCAGTAGTTGCCAACAGGAACTGGCCTGAGCCAGCAGTGCAAAGCCCAGCAGAATGTGTGACAGCGTTGTAGGGAAAGGATCAGAAAGTTTGGATAATAGATGGTCTCCTTGAGTGTCCCTAGATTTCCCTCCTGCAAGGCCCTGTTGGAAGGATCATGCAAGTCACAGAGGAAATAGGGTGAACAGAGGAATGCTAAGAACTATGTAGGTAAGCAGTTTCACATGAAGACGACTTTTCCTAATTGTGGCTTTTGATTTTTGTTTTTGTTCTTTTGTTTGCATAGTTCTATTTCAGTAATAGATTTTAAAATGAGAGTTGGTGTTTAATTGGGTTGAGCTAAGTTGAGGGTAGATAAAAACGAGCTTTGAAAGAAAAAACCTTCATATTGGTGTAAATGAGTAAAAATCTAGAAGCAGTATCTTGAGATTTAATTTTAACCAAGTAATTGAAAATGGCCATGCATTACCCTGTATAAACTGTAGAAGAAAAATGATGCCCTTAAATGGCTCAGTCGTTGTTTAAATGGTGATCTGTTCATTAGTGCTGGGAAATGAAATGGAAATCCATTTCAATTTTCTAGACAATTTAAATTTTATTGTCCATAAAATTCTACAAAACAGTAAAAGAGTGTCCTTCCTCAGAAATTGCAGAGGATTTAATCAGATTTGGCATTTTATTAATTCTCAGCGTGGTAAAACCTGCTAGTGAATGCACTGAGCTGAAGTCATCCTGTGTGGGTAAAAGTGTCCCACTGGTGAGTCTGCTGTGGTATGTTTGGAATAGAGATGGTTTTTGCAGTTGTTATCTGTTATCTGTTTGTACACTTAGTTTCCTCTTGGTAATCAAATTGGCACATGCAGCAAGATCTTGATGATGCTCCATGTTTTGAGCAGGTATACTTCAGTTTGCTCTAGACTAATCCCTTGCGACATTCCTGAAAATGATGTAATACATATACTGTTCTTTACAAAAATTGTGGTTGTTTTAACTAGTTGTGAAAAGCAGTACATTTTCTTACTGTTCTGTTTTACCTTATCAGAGATAAACCTATCTTGTGGGGAATAAAATTTGGAGATGTAATTGAGAAATGCCATTTTCTGTAGAATCTTCCTTTTTCTCTAGTTTTACCTTTGATTTATCATGATTATCATTTTCCCATTTCAATTCTTACCTGTTGATCTTGCTGTCCCATATTGTTTTCTTTTGACTTGTCCTGGTTTAGCCAAGTTTAGAAATATATCCTCCAAGAAAAGGCAGGTTACAAACTACCCCTACCCCCACCAGGTTCAGGAGAAAAATAAACTTTCTTCCTCGAAGGAAAGTGAAAGAGATAAAACTATTTATTTAACAAACACACAGGTAAAGGANCTGAAATAAAATTTGATTCTGCAAGGAGCTTTCCATGGACTCATTGGTTAAACTGTAATGGTTCTTACAATGGTACTGGAAAGTCTTTTTGCTATCAAGGGCTAAGGCCCTAATATCAGTTAATGACTAGGTATTACTGTGTTTGGAGTTAGTCACAGCTTTCTGTCAGGTTTAAGAACTTACCTATAAGTTGAGGCAGAACATACATCTTCCTGTCTGGTTTATGATGCACTTTTGGATGTAAAATGCTGCTACGCCCACTGGGACCCACCAGGCAGTGGAAGTGCAGAGCTTTTCAGAGAACTGGATGTCTTCAGATAATTTAAGTAAGAAGAGTCAGGTGAACTCATTGGTTTGCAAGTGCTGTTTGTTTATAGAATAAGAGTGTGCAACCCTGTTTTCCTGAGAGACACTCATGGTTAGGTGAAGAGGTGACCCCCGTGGGGGGGGATGGGCATGAGTGGATGCGTGGGGCACGGGGTTTCTCTCTCCCTGCTCCCTGGTCATGTGTACCCCAAATTCTGTCCCCCATTGGTCAGTTTGACTGTAGCCCGCGGGAATCCTGTACTTAAGGGAGTGTTCACGGGACCCCGGGGGGGGTTGTTCCAGACCTGTTCTGGGGGCAGGTCGCTGTCGGAGTCCCTGCCGGACTCCGGCCATGTGCGGCCAGGGGGAATAAAACCTGAAAACATCTATCAAATATCGTCTCCTTGATTCTTCCACGGGCTAAGGCTGTCTCCCAGGGAAAGGTTGCAGCCACCCCACTGCAACAGTTAGGGATTTCAAAGTCTATCAACTTGAAGTCTCACTGTGTCCAGGGTGCTCTTCTCTTTAATTCCTTTTGGCATCATGCTTCTGTTGGTGTCCCTTTACAACAGAAATATAATGTATAACCAGATTCTTACTCCTTGATTTTGCAACCAAGAACACGTCTAAGTCCTCACAGGCTACTTCTGACTTGTTGTAGATCTGATTACTTTAGTAATCTGCTTTTCTTCTTGGCTGCAGTGGAGTCTATGGCTGCCATTAAATCTCCCTCTGGTGACTGTTGGCACCTTTCAGGGTAAATATAATACTAAACTGTAGCTGTCAAAACAAATGAGTGATGAGTTTTGTGAAACAGGATTCTTGCCATTTTACTTGTTTGGACACTCCTCAATTTGTCAAAATCTGGATTTTACAGCGTTAATTAGTGGGACTGTGTTAATTTATTCAGGTGCTGCTGTGCAGAGGTAGGAGCCTTGGCCAGGGAGGTAATAGCCACTATCCTTCCTTTGTCTGAATTGGCAGGAGACTTCATCCTCTCTTTTCATAAGCAGGCTTTTTGATCCAAGATGCCGCCTTTCATAGAGAGCGGAGTGGTGTTGGCCCTTCAGTGTCAGTTTGGAGAGAGCTGTTTATGTTGAAGAGCTTTCTTGCAGGGCTGATGCTGAAGTTTGTCCTATTGGCTTGTACTCACTCTGGCTCTGTTCGCTCCTCTGATCAGTTTTGGTCTCTGTGTTTTTCCACGCTGTTTATCTTAGCCCAAACATGCCGAAGGCAACAGCAAAACCTGTTAGAGAGTTGTGCTGTGCATGATGCTTGTGAGCCAAAACACCTGTGATTGCTGCTACCAGCTGTGTGGGTGCTTCCAGATCAAAACAAGGAACCCTTCATCTTTGGCGCATCCTAAGGCATGCTGGAGTTCAGCATCTTTGGAAGGTTTGGTAGTTTACTGACGCTAGCCTCTATTCTTCCATATTAAGTCCTAAACTGGCAAAATGTAAGTCACTGGAGGTTGATAAGGGGAGGTTATATGTCTGTGCTGCTGTAGTAGCAGGCTGCTTTTATTTCGTAGAGTTAGGAAAGAGTGTGAGGAGAGAAGCAGTGGGAGCTGCTTGTGGTGTTTGTTCCATAGCTGTTCTTAACTTCCCTTTCTGCCCTTACACTCTGCAGACAGCCTATTTTAAGGTGCACAGATGTTTCTACTACTCTAGCCCTTGGTAGTTGCTTAAGTGGCTTCTCAGAGCAGCTGTTCCCTTGTTGATGTCTCTGACGTTCATTTCATTGCAGTTCTTGTTTTTTTGGTGATGGCAAGAGGAAAAAACCCCATGTGCTGATGCTCTGTTGTTTAGCCTTTATCAGCTGTGTCCTCACTGGTGTCCTACCCTTCTGCAGGGGAGACATTTCCATTGTAGCTGGAGCCCACTGTTGTCCTTCTCTGTCCCAGTTTTGCTGCCAGCAGGGTGATTTCACCAAATGTGATGATGAGAGTGAGAAGATTTGCAGTAGGATTCGACTAAGAATTTAATAAAATTTGCCTGTGGTCTCTCGTCTTTCATCCTAGAAGTCGAGTGCTTTTGCCACATGGTTTGATGCGCATGTCCCTCATGGCCTGTTCAGGCTTTCTGCTTTGCTCTTTGCCATTAAATTGATTTTCAGACTTGCTCAGTAGTGTGCCAGTTCTCTGATCTTTGCCATTGCTACTGCCTTGCTTCGGAGGCGCAAATTAGAAGCTGGTGGCACAAAAGAGGGAGGTGGAGCAGCGTATTGTTTCAGTCCAGGAGAATAGAGAGCCGTGGGAAGAGCAGGATTTAACAGTTATTGGGACAACATGGGGGAGAGCTCCTCTGGGAATTTACTTTCACTTAAAAAAAAGTGTTTTTCCCAGGTTGTTAAATTCAGGAAGTGATGTACGTACTAAGACTAGCAATTGTAATTTGTTTTATAACAGGCGAAAATGTTCTGGATATATATTGTGAAAAGTCATGAAGTGCAAAAAATTATTTGACCTATTAGATTTTGGCTAAGTTGTTTATATTTATTCTTTACTAGCTAAAAGGAATTATATCTTTATACATTGTGTTAGTAAAAAAGCAAAAGGTAGATAAAAGATTACAAATAGGAAACTTTATAATACACAAAGCTTCCTGAGAAGTAGCAAATTAGGCTACCCAGCTCTGGGTCTGTCTGTACTGTTCTAGAAGGTTGTGTTGATACTTGATAAGTACATCTCGCTTTAGAAGCTTTGATATCAGATTGCAAGACTACAAATAACAATTCTATCAAAACTAGTTCTTTAAACAATTCTTTAAGATACCTGTTCAGTTTGGTATTTGCTTGCATATTGTAGTTAAGGGTTCAGTGTTTTCCTTTTAACTGCGTGCTCTCTACTCATAAGTAGGCATAATTACCACTAATCAAGACCCCTAATCTCAAGCAATTATAAGCTCTTACATTGTTCTAATTGCACATTTGAAAATAATGTCATTTTCTCATATAATTATGAGATGATCCATACAATTATTAATTTCTGCTTTTCTTTTTATCTGATCAGTGTTAATTTTGTGTGACCTCACAATGTGTTATCTGAAAAATGCCTTTGAGACACGTATTTTTTTGTGGTTAATTTACGCTTGTGTTTCGTATTCAGTAAGAAGTGATACAGTGCAACAGATTTTCAAGGCTGTGCTTTCTCTCAGCCTTCTGTGAACTGAATAATTTGTTGTAAACTAGGAACTTGTTGGTGAAACAGACGTGCAATTATACATTTAAATCATCTACTATTTGCAAATGCAGGTGCTTGGTCTTTGAACAGTACTTAGGTTAGTGCAGTATGTAAAAGGGGTTTATTTTGGTTTTTTAATTGTTAAGTGGAATTTACATGCAGACAGACAGACTTTCTGGATCAGCTTTACAGACAGCAAAACTGAAGGCGGTTCCTTTTCAGAAAGCACTTCAAGTCTTGGGGGCAAGATATAAGAGATTGTTTGCTAGTTGATGTTGGTCTCACTTGTTGCTGTGTGGTTCTGCACACATTTCGTGTACGAGGCCACTGGATGAGTGCATTTTGAACAAATCATCATCAATCTGATGATTCATCCCAGGAACCGAATGCAGCACTTACATCTGTAATTGGGGTAATTGTAAACCTCTCATTCTTACAGAAAGAACTTCTTCCTCTTATAATTCTAAAATCAGACCCCAGATCTTTTACTGTGGTAGCTGAGACCTACACTGGCTTGTATTTATTTCTCTATTCTTACTCGTTACATCATAAAAGTAGCTGGTGATTTGGCGACCTTTCCAACCTGTGTCTGACCTTCATGATTCACTTGTGGGTAATTTGCTACTGCAATTACTGTGGTCCTATCTGTGACGTTTAAAGGGGTATCACAGACTGCAGTGTAAATGAGCAGCCACATTGTTTGGGACAACATGTTTTTCTTTACTGTCAGAAAAGAATGTTAACGTCAGGGGGTGAGGGCTATATCATTTCTGAGGGATCTTGACATTCCTGAAGAGGGGATGCTGGAGATTTTGCTCTGTCCTAAATAGCCCAACTTTCTTCCTTTAGTAGAGTGTGTGTTTCTGAGATCATTCTGGGGCTGCAGTCTACTGCAGTGGGTTCATTTCATTATTCCTTTGAAAGGAAGGAAAGGCACACAGCCAGCTATTTCTGTGCAGAGGAGTTCAAGGTTTAATATGCTAATGTATCTACTCAATATTAGGCTGCAAAAATCCTTGGCTTTAATGTGTCTTTAATAGTAATAAAATGGTTAGCTAATGATAAATTAAGGATTGTAAATTTGGGAATAAAAAAATTAATCTAGGCAGGAGTAATTTTTCTTGCCAAGATAATTGTCATACTGGGGCTGCAATTTGCAGTGGAAATTGCTTGCTTCATAATAATCAAAATATAGGACCAAATTTCTGTTTTTCCTTTAGGCTTCATGTAGCTGGACACGAATGGGATAAAGTGGGAACTCCATTTTCCCTTTGCTGGCATGGAGCTGTACATGCCAAGGTACTGAACTCCCGAGTCTCACTGTTTGCCAGAGAGCAAGGCGAGAGTTGTATGGACACAAGAGTGGTTGTCCAGAAATCTACAGATAAGAATCTGCTTGCCACCCCCTCCCTAATTTGTCACCTATTTCAGTGCTGTGCTGGTTGCCTTGTGCTGCTGCAGTCTCCTGTAGGGTTGTGTTTGCATCTGCGTAACAGAGAGCAAACCAGGACTTAGTTAGGCAGAGGTAATGCTGTTCTAATACAAAATACTCAAGGATTAAGGAGCTATTATGGTAAATCTGTTTTTTAAAGCATTTTATCATTCTTTACTGCTCATTGCATTGGACTTCCTGGTATGGTGCTCAGGCACAAGTTAAGGTTAAACAGAGAAAATAAATGTTTCTGGTCACTGTATTCATACTCTCCACTTTTCTTTAAACCGAGTGTGCACATTTTTCTGCATATTTTTATACCTGTTTGTACAGAGGAGTGGATGGAAAAAGGGAGGGCTGTTCTCTACAGAAACTCCTGAAAAGAAAAGAAGTCATGCAGCATCAAGAAGGAATTCTCCAGAAAATCAGCGGTGTAAAGGCCTTGAGCAAACCTAAATTTAAATTACATGTCTTAATGATCAGGCAATAAGACAGTCCTGTAAGTTTCTTTTGCACAGTATCAAAGGTTTTTGTTGGTCATAGAATCCTAGAGCACCTTAGTTGGCTTAGGGATATCAGCCTATAACACTGACCTGAATAAATAGCTGCATTCTCAAAGGAAGGAGTGGGATGAAGATTTTTTTTTAATAGCTGGTGAGGGAGTAAATAAACAGCAAAAAGGGGTGTTTCAGTAAGGCAAAATCTGTTTTTTATAAATATGGTTTCTCATAGATTTATTTTTGTCTCGAGTGGAAAAGATATGATGCTCACAATTTGGTGCTTGTTTGGGGGGACAGGAAATGATTAAGAGGAAGAACTGACTCAGCAAGCCAGAGCACTTACGGGTGGTTATCCTTGCATCTGCAGTCTGACTGTTCCTCTCCCTCTATAGCCAACCTGTCTCGTATCACTGACCTGATTCACACAAAGGAAAGCTCCCCTTGAGGCTTCCTGTCTTTCCATTTCATTCAGGGCTGGATTGGCTGGAAGAGCCTCAGCCCCAGCCTCTGCAAGCCATCAAACCTGGCCGCTGAGGCTGCCACCAGCCTGCTGCTCTGTCTTGGGCTTCAGCAGATGGATCTTCTCAAGTCCTGTGTGTTTTCATCTGCTTCTCTCCGTGCTTGGAAACACTGCCTTTTTTCCTTCCTGGTGTTTATTCTTAAACCCATCTTGATGAACCAGCTGGCTTCATAACCGTGTTGCGTGAAGTCAGGAAGGCTCTGCAGAGGTCTGCCTCTGAGGGCTCTAGCTCTTGCCTCAGGCCTCACTGTGCTCTAGCCTGGAGAACATAAAATGGAATGCGAGTTTTTATGTATTATTAAACTTATGTCTATAAATTACTGACCCATGGTGGCTGTTTATTACATATTCCATCTTCTGCTTTGATGCGTTGTTGTTGTCACACCGAGGTGGGTAACGATGACTCAGCTTACTACTGTGATAATGCTCTTAAAGCCTACAAGTCTGTCACTGGTGGTATTTCAGCACAGGCGCTATGAACCTGAGATGAAAAATTAAAGTATTTGGTGTCAAGCTATTTCTCTTAAACTTCTTCTGTCTTCTGTCGTGGTTTCAGAAGATTTTGGGTACTACTGAATTGTTTGACAAAGACAAACAGTTGTATTTCAGGAACTCTGTGATGCAGGACTTGCTCTCACAAAAATAGGTGGTGGTCCTCAATTTGTAGTGCTGAAGGTGACCTATAAAACGCTTGTGCTCATCAGGCCTGGCTAATAAAGCACCGATATTTGCATGCATTTTTGTGAGCCTGGCACTTCCAGACTTAAAGCCCAGTGGAACACAGACTGATTATCACAACTTACCATGTATTATCTCTGTGGTTTTTCTTCTTTTTCACAGCCCTTCTGTATGCCACCATTTTTGGTAATGTGACAACCATATTTCAGCAAATGTATGCTAACACAAACAGATACCATGAAATGCTGAACAGTGTCCGGGACTTTTTAAAGCTCTACCAGGTCCCTAAAGGACTGAGTGAACGTGTGATGGATTACATCGTTTCCACCTGGTCAATGTCCAGAGGAATAGATACTGAAAAGGTAAGTAAATTAAACTGCAAGGAAAGAAGTCACATCCTGAAAGTAGTTCATTAAAATAAACAGGAGGTACTGTCTTAGTAAAGGAGACAAATATTCTTTAAATAGTTCTAAGTAGTAGCTTCCCTTAATTTTAAACTTTCAAATACAGTATTTCAGCTATTCTATCATGCTGACATATGCTAGTGGTAAAAGTATGTATGCTTTGCTAGGGAAATGGCACGGAATAGTATAAAAATTATAAAGGAAAAGGCTTGGTTTACAGCAAATAAAAGTGATAAGTAAATAACAAGTTCCAGATTGTAACACAACCTCACCATTTTTCCAAATGAGATTTTTTTGCAGTATTTCTTGTGAGGTTGTTTGCCGCTCTGTGGGCCTGAAAACAAAGTTTTGGGTTTTTTTTTTTTGGTCATTGGAGAATTTGAGTGTAATATTCTGTGTGCAGGTTAAAGATATTAATGAAAACTGGAAGTATTTAATAATGTATTGCTTGAAATCTACCTTATGTAAGGCAAGTGTTATCATTCTGTTTCATTGAATTTACAAGTAAATTCCCATTGTGTCTTTTAAAATAACAGATGGCCTTTCACCAGAACAAATGTACAAGAGTACATTTCTTGTTGCTTTCATATTAATTGCCAGCTTTTGTGGAGATAGGCAGGTTTTTCTTCTGCTTGTAAAGAGACGTGATTTGTGGGCTGGATAATTCAGGAAATCATACCAAGGCTCTGGTCACCAGCCTTCTGGTTGGCAGCTTAATTTAGCATTCTGAACTGTGGATGATGCAGTTAAAGAGCAAACAGTGTCATTTCTGTACAGCTGTTAAAGCATCGTTATGAAGGAGTAGAACAGATGTGGCCTTGCACTGAGCTGTCTGGAGACTGAGGGGCACACAGGGCACTGTTTGCTTTCCTAAATGGTCTTCAGCATATCTGCCATTTTTAGATCCCAGACACGATTCTGTAAACACTGTCTGTCACACTAGCTTTCGGAAAGAAATGGTATTTTAGTGCTGGATAGCACTGGTTAGAAGCTGTTCTGCATGTTTTCTCACAATCTGTCTTTGTGTGGGGTTGTGATTTGAGGTAGGTGCGTTTGAGGAAGGTGGAGAGACATCTGAGGATACATAGTGTAATGAGTGCTGGTGCTTTCATTCAGCCCCCATTACAAACTCTTGTCATCATTTTTACAAAACAACAAGAAAAAACTGCTGTGTAAAACATGTTTGTTTTTTTTTTAGCTTATCTTCAAAGTTAATTCTTGGCTTCCTTTGATAAGGAGAGAAATACTTCAAGGATGCATTTGGAGACAGCAGAATAACTGAACCAAGCCCAACAATTCCCCATGTAGCCTTTGAGAATTATCTTAATAAACAGGAAAAAGTCTCCAATTCTCAGGACACCAGAGAGCTTAATATGGTGCTGTTTTCAATAACTGGTGTGTTCATAGCTGAGCTGCCACTGGCCGTGACTGCTAAACCAAGAACCCAGCTTTCATCTGCACAGCAAAAGCTGTGGTTGGCTGTGCCAATCCATAAACTCCCAGGTCTGAGCTCTGTTGGTTTGATACCTGTGTATAACTTCTGGGATGTCCTGCCATGAATAAAACATGTATTGCTGGTGAGACAGAACAGTGGTCGTTGTGCTCCTCTGAAATGCAGCACAGCTTCCTACAGACGAGGCAAAGACTTACTATGAACTGAGCACAGAACTGGTCTTAGCACTATTTTGTAGGCCACGAATCTGTCAGTTCAGTGTTAACTGCAGACGTGCTAGGGAGTGAATAATTAGTTACAAGTCTGGAAAATGCCAGTACAACAAAATTTAACCAAGAGCTACTGAAATGTTTTAAAATTGATCCATGTATTTTTTAACCTCCCATACAAATGGAAGTCTTCTTCTGTTTGTCTGTAACTCTCAAATGTCTTTAATCCCTTTCATTTTTGTTAAGTCTGGAGACAACTTATTTAGATGGAGAATGGAAAATTAGTTAACTTCCTCTGAGACTGCTACACGAAAAAATTTTTGGATAAGAGAATAATTTTAAATATTCTCTTGTATATTTGGGGGTTTTTGCTGCTATTTCTATTACAACAACCCTTTTTGTGTGTGATATTTAGGTAACTGCAAAGCATGTGTGTAATTCCAGTAGCAAAATTTGGCAAGAATATGCCACTAGAGAATATTTTTGTCACCAGAGTAAATGAGATAATGGAAAAGACAAATATGTCTCCTGCCTGTAATCCGTGTTAAATGCTGGTCTTTCTGCCCCAGCCCATTTCTGTGAGCCCAGAAAACTGAGAACTGGCTGGTTTGGCAGCTTTACTGTACAGGGCAGCCAAGAAAAATCATCCATGAGTGCCCTACATCTGAGCCCTAGAGAAATATATCTCTTTTCAAAAGTAATATCTTCAATAAAAGGTGTGTTTGGAGGTGGGCCAAAGATGATGATATTGGTGGTAGAGTTATTTGTCGTCGGAGTACCAGGCATGATATCTGGAACCAGTGCCATGCACAGGATTATGAGCTTGGTTCTCTGCTCAGATCTTGCACAGAACCCCATTTCAAAGTGTAGGCATAGCCATAGTGGTTTCTGTGTTACCTACCTTTATGTTTTCCAGGAGTATTTACAGTGAGACAGTCTTCTCTTTCTATCTAGGGAAATGTGTGGGAGTAACTCTGAAGCTCAACCAGAGTGTCTCTTAATTGGATGGAATAGTTACTACTAAGAAAATAATTTTTTAAAAAAGCGGCAGACTTAGACTACTCAAATAATATGTCCTGGATGTGCTTCATCATAGACCATCCCCCAAGGATTTTGTTATCCCCAAACCCTGTTCGTGTTACTTCTTCCCGCTTTTAGTCTGTACATGCAGCAGTGATTTTGTATTCTTTCCACTCGGCTGTCCGTATTATATTAAAACCCTTCAGAAATGGCCCTGGCTGGTACCCGCTGTGCTGAGCATCAGCTCGTGTTCTCTTAGGAGCACACATCATGAATTGCCTGAGGAACATTGCATTTGGAAGATCAAAAGCTGCCCAAAACAGCATCATACCTTAAAGCCCCTTTCCTGTGTAAACAAAAAACTTGTTAGTTGCCACTGAGGGGTAAATTTGAATGCCAGCAATTCTCAATATTGAGTTAATTAAACTTTAAACAAGTGGTTTTAGTTGTTAAAGCATAGAACTTGTGCGGCTTTTCATGGAATCTGCCTATCAAAATAGTGACATTCCCTCTAGAAACAATTCTTCAAGAAGCTTTTCTTCAACACTTTCTGTACTGCTGTGCTCTAAGTTTTATTGTCTTAAAAACCTGAGGCCTCTGGTAATTCAATATCCACCAGAGCATCTTGCTGAGATGAAAACCGTATTTTCCTTCAGATGTTATAAAGTCGACTAAGTTAGTATTGTGGCTTATGTGGATAAATAATATAAAAATAAACTTCCAGTCTGAGATCAGAAATTATATAAGAAGGAGGAAAGTAGCTCTTAAACTTTGTGGGATAAACTAGCCAGAGCAGGCACATGGAAGCCATTCACAGGAACTGATAGCCTGCTTTCCTTCTCAGGTTTTGCAGATCTGCCCTAAGGACATGAGAGCAGACATCTGTGTGCATCTGAACCGCAAGGTTTTCAAGGAGCACCCTGCCTTCAGGCTGGCGAGCGATGGGTGCCTTCGAGCCCTCGCCATGGAATTTCAGACAGTGCACTGTGCTCCCGGAGACCTGATCTACCACGCTGGGGAGAGCGTCGACAGCCTCTGCTTCGTGGTCTCGGGCTCTTTGGAAGTAATCCAGGATGATGAAGTCGTTGCTATATTAGGTGAGTTGCAGATCTGGTAATATGCATTGTGCACAAATACAGATATGTGCAGCATTTTTATAACCTCTTCTACTGATTTTTAAAAAGTTTCGGTTAAGTTTGTTTTACCGTATCCTGGAGAGGTTTAAAGGGCAACCACCTCATTTCCAGATGGCTTCAACCCTGTTTCATCTGGACAATGGAAACTTTATTTTAGCATGGGCTCCTGGTCATTCTTGGGGTTTTCCCTGTCTTGAGACATCTCTTTTAATTGAAAATTCCATTTAGGACTTCAGAAAACTTGAAGTGCCTAGCTTCCCCCCTCCCCCCCCCCCAATAATCATCCACTTTTGCTGGAATTTTTCCAGTTAGATTCATTTAAGATTTCATGTTGAAATAATACTTACCTATTTTAAAGTCAAAGTAATTTAAAACTTTTAGAGCTGATTTGTCTTAACTTGGAATGGCAGCTTTGGGGTGGAGGCATTGAAAAGAAACTGATAGGGGTGTGAACAGCATTCTGAGGCAAAGCTAACAGAAAAGAGTGGGATAATCCAGTAGATGTAGATGAATCATGGGGTGGCTGGAGCACTGAGGAGGTGATACTTATCATTTGATTCTGTCAAGCCCTTTTGTGGTAAGATAAATTCTCACGGTGGCTTAATCCGATACCCGTCACTCATAGCAGCCTGGAAAAAGAAAATAAAACAGCTTGGTTATGTTACTTTTTTCTGAACACATACACTCAGCTCTCCTAAGGTGAATGGCTACTGAAAAATGAGGGGCTAATAAATATGCTGAGTTCTATATTTCTCTACTTTCGAACAGCATTGCATGTATGGCATAGGGTAAAGTTAGACTCCTGGGGAATCAAGTTGATAAAACTTTGTGCCACAAAAGCTAAAAGCTCACACAAAAGCTAAAAAGGTGAGAAGCTGGAGGATAACTGATCCTCTTCTGTTCTGGACTCACCTGTGCTGTTCGGTGCTGTATGATATTTGTAACTTCTGCTTGTCTATGCTGCACATCAAGAACTTGCTACCTTTTGCCATGTTGAACTCTCATGAATTAACACGACAAAGGTAGAACACAAACTAAGACCTCTCAGTTTGTGTGCCTTCATGCCACCACATGGGTTTGCACGAGAAGAAAACCTCAAAACGTCTTGCTGCTCTATTTCAGTATAGGTAAAAAGCACTGAGATTGAATTTTTTAAAAATGTTTTTTAAAGATACTGATTTTCTCCTCATCGTTACTGCTGGTAACTCCTGCGTTTTATCATAACACCCGCTTTAGAAAACACTCAGCTGAGATAGGTTTCTTTAACACTGATTCCTCGAGCAAACTCCTAACCTCTGCTGCTGCAGAGTGATAGCTATGGGTACATGAGGCTGTTCCCTTGGTATCTGGATGAATAGAAGTATTTTGCCACTGCTGTTCTCCTGGGATGTAACTACTGATCCTCTTCCCTTCACAACTTTTTTTTTTTCTTCTTTTTCTTTCTTTTTCTTTTTAAAATTTGGAATCAGTTTCCTGGCTCTCACTAAAGTTGGTGAGCTCTGTCATTTTCTTTGTGAATATTGTAAATGGAGAGGAAATTAAAATGAAGTGGGATCCTTTTGTAATTCTGTGAGATTTCATTTTGGATTTGCGTCAATTTTTGTGTTTCAGTTTCTGGACTAAGGAATCCCTTTCCTTCCACACATGTGTGTACCTTCCTCTCCCAGGCTGGGAAGACTTCTGCTGAAGTTTTAACTGTCCTGAAAAGAGACTATGCATTGAACTAAGTTTTTCACTATTCTAAATCAGTTAAACTTCTTTTTCCTTCAGCATTATGTAATTTAACCACCACACTACTGAAGGATGCTCCAGGAGATGAATCAGGGTTTCCTCCCTAACTTCATTGTACTCTCAGTTTTCTTATCTGTAGGAAACAATGCTTTGGGATGGGTTTTTTTGGTTGTTATTGAATTTGTTTGGTTTTGGTTTTGTTTTTTAATTTCATAATTAGCTAAACTCGCTAAGTTCTTGATGAATGTACACCAGATAAAACAAGGTACTACAAGGGGAAAGAAAAGTGTGTTGTACAAGAAACATTATTGTTGCTGATCACTCAGCCAGAACCACCTATGCCATAAGTTTCATTTACCAGTCACAACTAAGCATAGCTGTGAACATTAGGCACGTAAGAGCAAACTATGTGAGGAATTCCATGGGGTAATTTTAGTTAACAGGTATGTTGCAGAGACTGTAATCTTCTTTCAGGCATTCTGAAAATGAAAATGGAAAAAATAAGCGCACAAATTATTCAAGGTGAATTATTTGCTCAGCTCTGGCTGTCACATAATAAAGCAGCCTTTGCAGCTTGAAAGGGAGCCTGTATCTTCCTTGCCATGGAGAAATGAATTGCAACTCTGAATCAGTCTGTGCGACTGCTGTGCAGCTTTGCATAAACCGAAGGCAAACTGCACTTAATCCTTAAAGGATCCAGTTCATAGGAAACGTTTTCAAGTTCTGAAATCATTTAACCTTGCAGTCTGGCTTGTAAGAGTGTATTGTGTAGGCCTGGAGTGTATTGTGTACACTTGCATAATATCCTTCCAAATCAGTTTGGTGTAATACCCCAGAGACAGGTATATACTCAGTTCAGGCTTATGTTCTTAGAACAAAGCACTGACTTTGATTGACTTGGATTTATACAAGTACTGAGTTGGAAGAAATTGCACATAGGCCAGCAGTGAAAAAATGTACTTTTTTGTGTGTCCCCTCAGATTGCCTTTCCCATTAATTTAAGACACAAACACAAAAATAAGCAAATTAAAAAGAACCAAAACCCAAACCTTTGCAGGTCTGCAGTAAAAATTTAAAGAAGTTGGTGCATTTTGTATGAAGTTTGATTTGCTGGGATGAAAGATGTATTTTTTGACTTCTATGTAAAACTTCTGCTAAAATATAGAAATCACTGATGTTCATGCAACACAGTTTTTNCTTTCTTTGGAATATACAGGGGAAAAGGCACTTCACTCCCCTCCAGCCATTTAGTTTGAACCTTTTAAATCTCTACTCATCATTGCTAGAAGAAGTGCTGGTTCCTGTGCTATGTCTCCAGTTGTGTGTGTGCTTAAATAATTTAGTGAAAATNGAAACAAAATATGTAGAAAATGACCTCTCAGCCAGGTGATTGATTTATTTGTGATTCATTCCAATACAAATGAGTCAGAAAAAGAAGACTTGTCAAGAAAAGCCACTCTATTGCTATGTTTTCTATGCTAATGCGTAAGTATGAGAGTGGGATTATGTAGAAGGGAAGTTTAGCTGGTGGGAAGCTGCCTGGATGAGACACAATTCTGTTTTCAGTAGTTTGCTGTTCTTCCACTGACACTGCTGTTACTGCGTAGGATGAAGTGCTGACGTACACTCAGCACTTTGTGGAAGACTGAGACAAATCACACAGTCCCTGCCCTGAAGAGAGCTGAGTGAAGCACAGGTCGTGCAGGACTTCCATTAAGAGAATGTTTTCAACTTGGCTTTGCTTTTAACTTTTCTAAGCCCTCCCACTTGGCCTGATGCTGCTTTATCCACCTGAGACTGACAGTATCTCTTTGAGCTACCCTTAAAGACTGAGCCATTTATCCNGGAAAGCAGTGTCTTGTACTTAAATTTTCAGACTGGTGCAAAATTTGTCAATTAATGACTCCTAGAGGGCCAGACTGAGCAGCAGATCTTTAGTTATGTGAAGTGTTCAAAGCTGCTGAAGTGGCCTTGATAGTTCCTGCAAGGGGGCCATGTATANTTACTCTGTTAAAAACAATCAATCAAGTGTTTATGTGCATTTCATTTGGCAGCTCTAGTTTCTCTGCTTTGGAGCAGATCTTTCAAGGTGAGACACTGACCATCTGAAACCTGACTTTACTGCAGGTCTTTGAATAAAACCCACTCATGCTTAGGAGATTGGCTAAGTTTCAATTTATCAAATAACTTCTTAAAAATATTCCTCCTGAATTAACTGTGTTCNTTTAACAACTGAAAACCAAAGCCCTGAAAACCACTATGGTCTCCAGAGCTGAGCACTGGATGAGAAAAATAACATTTACTAGAAGATTTAGTTAAAAAGAAAAAACAACACCCTTCCACCAAACAGTTTGTCCCAAGTGCTGTGTTCCAGTTCTTGCTATCTTTGAGCTAAAACTTTCAGAAGAGTAAAGCTTTCACCTGACTGTTGGTTTAGCATCATAGAATATCCTGAGTTGGAAGGGACCTGTGAGAATTGTTGAGTCCAACTCCTGGCTCCACAAAGGGCAAGTGAAGTGAATGAGACCGGAAGGGAAGTCAAGGCAGGAATTTATTGTGAGCAAGGAATACAATCGCTCTCCAAAAGGTCGGTTTGCTGTTGCTATTCCTTTTACTGCTATCAAAGCTGAAAGGCAATAACACAGTGGAGATATTAAGTAAGTATCAAAGTATGCAGTAACATAAGAATGGGAATTTTTGGGGGGGGATAGGGGTGGCAGGGAGTGTGCAAAGGATGTGCATAG
>VYZQ01028800.1:32064-67520 GCA_013400655.1 Mystacornis crossleyi
CACATATTCCACATGAGTCATAACTTTTTGGTGTAGAGTGGAATATCCTCTGAGAGAAAAGCTCTTCAATCTTTCCTTTTGTAAGAGTGAAAAAGCCAAGGGTTGTTGCGGTATCAAGTCAATACAGTTGTAATGTGAGAGTGTGGTTCTTTTCTCAGAATTAGCAGACCACCCGACTAAGCTGCAATAATCAGATCTTCATCACTGGTGCTGCTCTCAGGAGACAGTGGATGTGGCTTGACCTTATGCCTGACTCAGGCTGTATTGGCAGTGGTAACAGAGAAGTCATCTTTTCACTTAGAAGATAAATAGCGAACTTGATGTGGAGAAGAAATTGGGAAAGAACAAATATGGAAACAGAAGGTTTTATAAAATATTTCTTCACGGTTTAAATATATCAGGGGTTTGGGACTTGTTGTTATAATTAAAAACAACAAGGAAACACTAAAGGCTGAAAACTATTTGGCTTTTCAATGCATGCTGAGTTGATGGTGGAAAAGGTCCTCAGCCCACAAATCCAGCAGGGAATATAAATGATTTATGGTCAAAGCTTAGATCATCCACTTTAGGGGTGATTGACAGATAATGTTCCTGACAAACATCTGGAATTCAGCAGGCTGAAATGAGAAATGCGAAGTACTGACAAACAAATGGCCATCTGCATTTCTTTGGCTTTTTAATCTTGCTTCAGAGGTAAGGTGAAATATATAAAGCCTGGAGTTATACACAGAGAGAGGCTTTGGCTCAGGTTCCCTAATATAGCCATTGGACTTTGCCAGCCACCTTCTGACTCAGAAGCATCACCATACCCTTCTTGCTTTCCAATTACAGATGGTTTTGATAAAACACCCACTTAGTCTGCCCCCCTTTTTTTTGATTTCCTTTTCCACAGTGATTGATCTTACTTTGTGGAGAACATATAGACAAAGGGAGATGGTACGCAATTCCTTATTATGCATAAGAAGCCAATTGTTCTAATGCAGTGCAGGTAATCCTGGGTGGAATTTTAATTCCTTCTTGCTATATAGATTTCTACTGTTCCTTTCCCCCGTCATTTTTCTAAAAATGTCAAACATTTTTTAGAATCTGACAATTAATATTTTTGGTATGCATCATTTAGAAAGTGGACTTGACAGAAATAAAGCAATGAGGATGCTTGCATATGCTTTGCTTTGGAAACTGAAATACAGTGTAGGATTCATTTTTGACTAGATCACTGGCTGTTAACTTCAAGGAAGTTTTTTAATGAAAGAAAAGTGTACAACGTCTTTGGGTTTTTTAGTCTGTTTCCTAAAAACTGAGACTTCTGTGATCTGACTCAGTTTGTGGCTCTTGTGTTGCTTTTCTCTGGTTTGGCTCAGCGGGCACCCAGCAGATGCAGCTCCTTCCTGTGCTGTTCTTGCCACTGATGGGAGGTGGCTCCTTGGGGCAGCAGGACACTGCAGGAGGGAGATTTTTTCAGAGGGAAAAGTTACAAATAGCAAAAGGCAACTGTGGTTGCTGCCAGAGGTGAAGGACAGAGTTGTGTCTTTCTGTGTTGTGTGAAAAGCAGAATTAAATTTCAAGAAGAGTAAGACATAACTAACTTCTGTTGTATGTCACTTCTGAGGTAGACACAGCAGCACCGTGCTGTTTGTGCTTGGATTGTACTAATTATTCATCATGTTACTGTGGGGCAGTAACATAATTATTGTCATTTTAAGGTAGGGAAACTTGACCGGGGATGTGAAGCAATACTCTTAGAAATGAGCTAGAATTCCTCTCCCTTGTGCTTGGACTACCAGATCTAGCTGTTGCTCATCAGTGATGGCACATTTCAATGCTTGATAGATTCCAGAGCCTTAATTAAAACAGTTGTTTAGCTAATTGCCTGGAAGATTGTGAGTAAAAGCATATTTATTCCAAAGGCAAACAATCAATTTTTACCCAGTGAAGCATATCGGTTTTTATGGTGTGTAAATATTGTTTCATTTCAATTTTGAATATATTGTGTATTTGTCTAAAAGCCTTGTATATGATGATCTTTTTTAAGTGCATGGAAGCTTTTTTCTTTAGCCGTTTTTAATATATCTACTAAGAAAAACCATACAAATAGTTGAAAATGTGAAAAGTCATCGCTATTAAAAAGAGAAGTTGTTTACTGTACTGGGCTGTGGGACTAACACCATGCTTGTTGATATGAAGCTTTTGTACTATTTCCAGATGTTGGCACTGTCTTATGTAAGAAGACTAGATGTGGAAAAAAGGTTATCTTTATGGTGTCTTTGCCTAATTTTGTGAAAAATGTGCTAACAGAACAGGTGGTTTCAGTGTATATACACATTTAAAATTAAAATAAAGTCCAAAGTGATCAGGATTTAAAGTGGTCCATGGGAGGTGGATGGTGTAGGTCTTTTGTGGAAGACTGGGAGCACATCAGAGGTAACAACAGCTTATTGCATTTCAGGGTAGTTTACCATCAAGCTGATAGCTTCTTCTCAAAGAGAAAATACTTGTCATCTAATGGAATAGATTAGATAAGGGTGGAAGCACAGCTGAAGGGCTGAGATGGGAATTTTGAGTTTGAATTAGAAGTTTTCTTGAGCTCTTTACTCCTGATACTTCTCTTGACTTTCATATAGGCTTTCAAAAATGACAGTTTATTTAGGGAAGGAGATCTAAAAGAACCTGGGCGAAGTCAGTAATATATATTTTGATGCTTCAGATTTAAGAATTGCTGTGGGCAAGGTATTACTTATAAGACAAGGGACCATTCCTACCACAATTTGATAGATGTGAATGTATTTCCATGTCGTTGGTCTTAAGAGAGATGGGCAGCAGTAATATAGCACAGCAGAAGTTTGGGAGGAAAACGCATTTCAAAACAAGAACAATATAGCTTTTCATTATCAAGGTAACAACTGAATATTCCTTTTTTTTTCAGCATTATGTATGGGCAAATGGGAAAAAAAAGACCATTACTCTTGTAAATGAACTTGTAACTTTCTCGTACACACACCCTTTTGTGCCCAGCCTGAGCTCTGGGCTGTAACCAGTGAAATCCTGACTGGGGGCTGCTCCTCAGTAGATTTTGGTGTACGTGCCCTGCATTGTAGCGCCCAGACTGGTGCAAGTGTCCTCACTGCAGTATTCCACAGCAGGGATTTCACTGGCTGCCCCGAGCTCGTAGAGACATGCACATGCAAAGGGTGTGAGGAAATGGCTGTTTTCTTCCTGCCAGTGTGAAACAACTAAACATTCATGCCTTGTCATTGTTGTGTTGGGGATAACTCCTCTGTACTCCCGTTGGCTTGGACTCTGTTTAGCTGCAGCCCGTAACTGCACTGATGTGTTATACAGGATGGTTTTATTGACACAACAGAGGGTAAATGTTAGCCAGATTAAGAAGATGCAACCACACAGGTGTAAGAAACAGATCCTTTGCATGACAGTTAAAAGGAGAAAGGGAAAAACCATTTCCTCTTAATTAGTTTCTTTGAAAGGGATCAGAGGAGAGCAAGATGCACCAAGAATGACCCACTTCTCTTGATTTTTAAAGAAAAACCTTTATTGATATTTAAAGGGGAGTTGTCACATAGAACACTTTAATTATGATTTATTCTTATGAAGTTTTGCTAGGCTGTTGTAATTAAGAAAAAGATAATGGAAAACATTACCAATTAAATATTTCAAAAGTTTTTTTTTTTCAGACAGTTGTTCTTTTCCTGAGCACAAAAATAGAAGAAACTTGACTGCACGAATGAGATGTCTGTTCTGTTATATTTTTGATGGAAATAGTGCTGTTGCTGAAAGCAATGCTGTTGATTTTCTGTAGGCAAAGGAGACGTTTTTGGTGATGTGTTCTGGAAGGAGTCAACCCTCGCCCAGTCTTGTGCTAATGTAAGGGCTTTGACNACATTCTATCAAGAGTTGTTTCTTTTATATTAAATCACATTTTGGAATTACTTTGCTTATCTATAATATTTCCATTTTCTTAGCCTTGATTTTTTGGCTCTTTTCATTCCTTGCTGCACGCCAGTTCAAGTTATTTTGTCAAATGCAAGTAATCATAATCTAATAGCCCGGTTTAAATCCTCTGTGTAATCTTCAGCGAACAACCTCTGCAGAAATTTATTAAAACTGTAGTAGGTATAATTCAGATGATATGATTTTATGATGCAAGCTAGAAGACAATATTACATTCAATATTACATTGAAAAGAAATTCATTAGAGAACCTGTACTTGCTTCATAAGGGTATTTGAGATCAGCTAAAGAAATACGTTTGATAGGAGAATTTTTTGTTCCTAAAAATGGTTCTCCATAGTAATTTCAGGTGCCAGGTAAGTCCTAGATAATTAGACCTGAAAAAAATAGGTGTCTTTTAATCTTTTAAATCTGTTTTGTAAAATTAGACTTTATATCTAGACATTTTAAAAGATATTTTATTTTTTTATATATAGAGTTGACATACTGAAAGTAAAGTAGTGTGATGATATTTTCTATCTGCATTTGTTATCAGTATCAAAGAATTCAGCTTTTTAGAGTTGGTTGAAGAAGAATGTGTTATCCACACTTTGGTGAAATAAATCAAAGCTCTGGTAGAAAGTTGATGTGATTAAAAACTAAGAAGCAAATTTATACTTGGGGGTTTCCTCCTAAGACATGTTTTCAAATGAAGGTACTCAGCTGCAAGCATATTAAGAGAGATGTCCTGTTAATAAACAGCTCCTTACCCAGTCTTAGTTAATGTAAGAAATAAAATAAATGAAAGAATTTGACGTTGGTATCACCTAAAGAACCAGTATCACTGACTGACATATTTTATAATTAACTCTGTGGGTAATCTGGTAATATGCTCTCACAATATATAACCACTTTTTTTTTCTTTTTTAACATCTGTAGAAGTAGCAAGCTTTGAGACTTAGAAGGATCAGCTTTCTCAAAGCTCATAGTAATGCTGCCAGAGTCACATCATTTTGGGCCTGCGCTGAGCCAAAAGGCCCAACTTTAGAACCAAATAGCTACTCCAGAAGTGACACTGTCCCTCCATGTTTATCGACATTGCTCTTCCCAGCCCAGGTTCTGAAACATTTTTTAACTGTAGTGTCACAACTCCTGTGCTGTCAGTCTTCTACACAAAATGTTCTTAGTAAAAATGTACATCATATGAAAGCAATTTCCATCCAATTATTCAAATAATTGGATTTTAATTGAGTTGCAGTCAGCAGAAAAGTGGCATTGATTGATAATGGAGGCGAGAGTTTGATGGTTCTAGGTTAACAGACTGTAACATTATTTATTTTATTAAAAGAAGGCTGATTGCAATCAGAATGCAAATGTTAAATAATGTGAATAATATATGCTCTTGGATATGCATGGAAGGTACGATACTTTAGAGATTTGAGGTAATGCACATTAACAGGCAACTTTTAGAGTTTAGAATTTAATCTGGTTTAAATATCTGTGATTTTCGTGTTGGTTTTATTTTTTTTTTTTNTTGTGTTTTTGTTTGTTTTTTTTTTTTTTTTTTTTTTTTTAGAAATAGCTCCCCAGCCTGTCACTTCTAACACTTCTCTGGTCTATTTCTGCAAATGAAATTTTATAGAATTAGAATGAACTGGTACCTTCTGTTAGTTATATTTGTGATGTGTTGCATATACTTTGGAGTATAAATACCAGAATTACACTTTTCATTTCAATAAACAGTTTCATCTCTGGCTCCAAAAGTGTTCAACTAGTTGAAATGTTCTGTATAAATATATTCATACAGATTCCAAATACATGAAAAAGCAGCTCTGGGGATTTTTTTCCCAGAAGGATCTCATATTTTTAGACTTTAGACTTATTCCTCTGAGGTGTCCCCATCTTCAGGGTACAAATGCCTTCACGTGGCCGTGGTACTGAGTCTCACTACACAGTGCAAGGTGCTTTGCAGCCAAATTTCACTCAGCTCAAGTGAGTGTTAGCATTGATCTGTTTTTTCACCATATTCATATATTCCTTGGGTGCTGGGTCTCCTGTAGTGATCCCTGGTGGAGTCGGGACTCCGTGTCCCAGGCCCTTCAGTGCCAGTGCCGAGATGTTTCCCCCAGTTACTGGGTCTGGATCCACGTGCTGATGACTGTGACAGAAATAAGCAGACATGCAGGTACACTGGAAAGTACCCAAACTGGTCGACTGGTCTTGACCTTAGCTAAACCTGGAGTTGGATTTAGGCAAAGTAAAAGGGAGCATTCCTTGTGCTGTTCTTCCTGCTTGTCTTGAATGTGGTTTGAGCTGAGCTGGAGGGGCAGGACACTTCTGGTCCGTGTATCCCCTTTACACCTTCCGTAGAACAGGCCTGCAGGTATAAAATGTTACTGCCTGTGGTACTTAAAGACTTTGTGGCCAAGGGAAGAGTTTCCAGTGCTCTGTGCCTGGCATGTCATTATTGTTCCTGTCTGTGCTGTGAAAGCAGTTTCCTTTCCTTCACTTTCTCAACAAATGCCAATGAAATATCCTCTTCTCTATAAGTGTCAGCTGCTGTCAGGTGACTCCCTGAGCAGTTTCCTCAAGTGACTAAAATCCCTGCTGAAGTTATTAGCTATCTAGTTACCTCAGACTGGAGCTCATACTTAGAGAACTTTTTATTTTTCCTAAAGGAAAAGCGAAGGCAGACCTTTAATTAACTCCTGCTGCCAGTCATTGAAATTTTCATCTAAGTGGGAACAGGGGGAGAGTCATCTGCTGCATCTCTCTTTCCACCCTCCTCAGAAACTGAAACTGCAGTCTGTGGCTGCAGGTGGCTATATGCTGGACTTGAAGACTTTGCAGCTGAAAGGAAGCTGATAGAGGTTTTTCAGAGCAATACTTGCTGTAACAATGTTCTAAAATTCAAGCAGATTAACTTGATGTTTCTCTCCATTTTTGGAATCTTGGAGAGGAACCAGAGTGTAGACACTGGGGGTATTGTGGGATAGTCAAGTGACAAACTCACCCTCGTGGAGGGTATGCTAGACAAAAGAAATACTGCAGGTTAGGAGGGCAGCAGGATTCTCAGGCTGGGTGGAGGTCTGGTTTCTCCCACCAAATATTTAAACGCTTCTGGATTTCCAAATTGCACATCATAGTTCCAGGTTGGTAGAAGCATAGCTACCTATCATTGTCTTTGGCTTGTGATGGGGTGCAAGTTTGCTGGCACCTTCTTTAAGAGTGGGAAAGGCCTTTGGCAAATTCTCTGGCTTTGGCAGTTGCTACTTTCCATGTGTACGAGCTTTGTGACCAATATTAACTTACACTGGGTTGTTTCACAGGGTATTTGCTCATTTCATTCTGCTGCAGCCATAAATGATGTTATAGCTCAAATGACTGCTCACACTACAAAAAAGGGAGAATTTTTTATACATAATTTATTAAGCTGAGATTTCTCTAGTAAGACATTTTAGCCTGGATAGAGATTAAATGACTAATTCTGAATACTTTGGAGTGTCGTGATAGAAAGCACAATTAGCTTTCCCAGAAGCTGAAATTTGTAACCTGATATAAAAGAAGAAAGACAGTAGGATCTAGGTATGTTACCAGGATTTTGTTAGAGTGAAAGAAGTGGCAAAGACCGTTCTGCATTTTTACAAATCAAACATGGCTTAGTGAGTTAGAGCCAAAGCTCCAAGTCAGAACATATTTGAGAGAGCAGTGATTGTAACAGAATTGTCTCTCTCCTTGGCAGTGTAAGATTACTTGCTTTTGTACATGTAGTGGTGTGTTTATTCTCTGGTATTCCAACTGTGCCAGTGGACAGGACTCCCAACATCTCTTTCGAAAAGCAATTTTAAAATGTAGTTGTGCTTTCCTCTTCAGCATTAGCTTGATCTTTCTTCTTATAATAGTGTAAGCTCTAGCTAGAGAGAGAACCTCTCTCAAATCATATATTTCAGCTAGGAGTGCCTCAAGCCCTGATTTTAAATCTTAGGGGGCGTTGGCAGCAGTTTTGTTTTCAGAGAGGTAGTCTATGGCCTTATATTCTGCCTTTCCACATGACAAGTTTTAAAATTTTTGTTCATGATAGAAATTCAAAATGGTATCCCAGAATTCTTTCTGATACACAAAAGCCTGAATTGCTGGAAGGTTTCAACAAAGCCTTCTTACACTGAGACAAGAAAGGTTTTAATTTTAGAATATTGTCCCGTTTGATGATGGATTTCATAATGGTCAAACTGACAGCCTGTTTCTTTCTCCTGTGTTTGTACTCACCAAACAATCCCACAAGTCCTGTGGGAAGAGGATTTTGATGTTTGACTGGCACGCATCTTACAGCACTGTAAACCTAGGACATTTGACATGAGTGAGATGTCTGGAAGGGCCTGTGGCTTGGGAATTATGCCAGATTAGCTGTCCAGGAGGCAAAGTTGTCAATTTCCAAAAAAACTGTCCAAATGTAAATAAACAGATAAGCACTGTATTCTTTCCCATGCTACTTTTTAAAAGCTATTCAGGGAGTTGGATGTTCTTGTATTCACATTTTTTCCATGTCAATCTAAAAAAAAGGTATTTAATTCTGTTTCATCGTTGGTAGATTCCATGTTGCATTTTTGCATCTTTTCTCCGGCCTTAGACATCTTAACTTCCATCTGTCTCTAACAGAAAACTGTTTAGCTAGCCCACAGATTTTTGGGCAAATAGACTTTACACTCTGCACCAAAAGTGCTCTGAGGCCTTCTGTGTGTTGTTAGGGTTGCACATCTTCTGTGGATGGTTTTAGCGCTATGTCAGTCAGTGAGTTGAAACCTCATGCTCTCAGGAGGACTTGCCCTTGGGTTTCTTCCTTCTCCTCCTCTGTAGTTTGTTGGACCCCTCCAAGTAAAGCCTTAACACCCACACTTGGAAAGGATTCGACAAACTGCAAGCACTTAACTTTCATACAGTGTTTGTTGAAATATGTGACTGTGTTCAAGCCAAAGCAACTCCATTACCTTTCAGCCTCATCATCTTAAATTTTATTTTCCAAAACGTCAAAATTCTGAACTTATTTCTGTTCTGTTTAATGCATGTGGCCTGAAGCCTTAGGCCCCTATGCTTAATAGAGAGGAATATCTGGCTACAGACAAAGAGTTTACATAGTGGCGATGTGTATGTACCATAGAAAACATAATGAACTAAGAAGTTCTAAAACACTGTGGTGGGTTGACCTTGGCTGGTTACCAGGTGCCCACCAAGCCTCTCTGTCTTCTCCCTTCTTGACAGAACATGGAGAGAAAAATAAGATGAAAAACTTGTGTGTTGAGATAAGAACAAGGAGATCACTTACCAATTGCCATTATGGACAAAACAAACCTGACTGAATGAAATTAATTTAATTTATNAGAAGTTCTAAAACACTGTGGTGGGTTGACCTTGGCTGGTTACCAGGTGCCCACCAAGCCTCTCTGTCTTCTCCCTTCTCGACAGAACATGGAGAGAAAAACAAGATGAAAAACTTGTGTGTTGAGATAAGGACAAGGAGATCACTTACCAATTGCCATTATGGGCAAAACAAACCTGACTGAATGAAATTAATTTAATTTATTACCAATTAATCAATGTAGGATAACGACAAATAAGAAAAAAAAATCTAAAAAACAGTTTCTGCCCATCCCTTCCTGTCTTTCCAGGCACAAATTCACCCCCAACTCTTCTATCTCCTTCCCCTGAGCAGTGCAGGGAGGTGGGGAATGGGGGTTGTGATCAGTTTGTAATGCTTGTTCTCTGCCATTCCCTTCTCTTTGCACTCTTCCCCTGCTCCAGCGTGAGGTCCCTCTCACGGGACACAGTCCTTCACAAACTTGTCCAGTGTGTGTCCTTCCCACAGGCAAAAGTTCTTCAGGAACTGCCCCAGTGTGGGTCCCTTCCACAGGGGGCAGTCCTTCAGGAACAGCCTGCTGCAGGGCTGGTCTCCTGGGGAGCCACAGATCCTGGCCAGAAGACCTGCTCCTTCCTAGGCCCCCCTCAGTGGCCTGCAGGTGGATATCTGCCCCACCGTGGGCTTCCATGAGCCGGAGGGGGACAACCTGCAGCTCCCCAGTCTCCATCATGGTCATCACCCTGGGCTGCAGGGAAATCTCTGTTTCAGCCCCTGGAGTACCTCCTCCCCCTCCTTCTTCTCTGACCTTGGTTTCTGCAGAGTTGTTTCTTTCACTTATTCTCATTTCCCTCTCTCAGCTGCTGTAGTGCAATGTTTTTTACTCTTTCCTAAATATGTTACCACAGAGGTGCTGCTGACATCGCCGGTGGGCTCCGCTCTTGCCTGTGGTGGGTCCATTGGGGTGAACCACAACTTGCTCTGTCCTACACGGGGGCAGGTTCTGGTGCCTTCTCACAGAAGCCACTTCTGCAGCCCGTCTGCTGTCAAGCCCTTGCCACATAAACCCAAAACAGACAACAAAACTGTTGCCTTTACTCACTACGTGATATGTTGTCATGTAAATTTTGGCTGTGACTTAGATAAAGCTCTGCGGGTAAGTAGCAAAATGCTTCTTCAGAATGATCCTAAATGACTAATCCCCTCTAAACTGATTTAATGAATTCATCACATGTTTGAGATGCATTCTGCTACTATGAATAATGAGTAATTTTCATACATTTAGGCGCTGTAGTATAATGTCTGTACAGTTGTTATAAAGAGGTAACTTAGTATCCCATACAAAGCAAGCTGTGTATTTCTCCATAGAAGTATTAAGTTGTTGAAATTCTGATAGGCCATTCACTAGCAAATCCACTAAAAGTAACAGAGTCATCAGTAGGTATTAATAATCATCAATAAAATTGATGGAAGAGCTCATATGGGTGAAATTCAAATTCCAATTCACCTTAAAATGGAAGAATATGATTCTTTTATGAAGCTGATACTAAAACTATAACTCCCTTGAAGTATCTTCAGTAAGAGAATATTTCCTGTTCTGTGTTATTGTGGATTTGTAGGTTTTCCCATGCTGGTCACTAAATTCTTAACTATCATTTGCATTCTGATCACTGAATTAGGAATTAAATTTGTACAGACTAAATCTGTAAACTCAGAATCTTGGCTATTTCACAATGTGTTTTCTAAGTATGGAGAACTATGTCAGTGTTATGTCAATAAGGACATTCCATGTATGTCAGTACTTGGAAGAAAAATGCAGTAAATGGAGTGAGTTCTGGTCAACCAGAAATTGAGGTTAAGCACTTCATTCATTAATCCAGAAACTGAATTGATGCTTGTTTGTTTTAGCACATTTTGAGGAGACCTGCTTGAGTTGTTTTTGAAAGAGTTTTTTTTTCCTCAGCGACCCATAAAATGGGTCATAAATATAAAAGAAAAAATTCTGGCCTTTTTGAAATCTTTAGAGTGTTCATAAATTCTTTCCATATATGGGAAAGCTGTTCCGAGTAGATGAAAAATGCACTTAACAAGGTTGATTGTGAATTAAAATAAAATTCATTTTCACTTCTTTTAATCCTTAAAAAAAGACACATTTGGCTTTTGTGACACTATTTTCAGATGCATAATAGAAAGTTGACATTAAAAAAAGGTTTTGTCTCATTTTAACATGCACAACCACCCACACCAGCTTGTTTATCCCAACAGAAGAAAATGCATCACTTTGATTTTTACCCTCCTCCACCCACGTAGACTAAAACGTAGAAATAATTTTAATACAGAGAAAGGTTATTTAGAGAGAATGAGGATTCCCCAGAATAGCTCCCCCAAGCCTTTTTAAAATAGAAAATGAATTTTCTAGGAACTGAGGAAGTTCTAAATGTTGGCCCACCACCAGGGACAGAAGACGATAATCCAAAAGACTGTGTAGCTGCTCTTACACAGTCTGGGAATCTAGTCTTCCTTGTGAAAACAGTGAAATTCTTGCTAGTATTTTTAAAGTAGGAAGGATTAATCCCAAATTTAAACTCATGCCTTTTCTTACTAATGTGTTGATTTAGAGAAATAGAAGTGTAATATGTGTAGTCTGTCTGCGTGGTGTGTTCAGTACTTGCGGGGCACTGCACCACCTGCTCACAGTCAAGCGTAATGAGGTGCCTTAGTCCTTAGTTCTGCGCTAGGCTTGCAAAGAGGGAACATTCCAGCGGAAATCAAAGAATTCCTACCCTTTCTCCAAACCAGTCTTCTGCTTACCGTGACTGAGTGGCCAGAGATTGAACATTTTTCTATATTTCTAATTAAAAAAATAAGATATGGGGTCTTTTTGGTACCGGCCATCTCTGTCTATGTGTGTGTGTATATATATTTACAATTACTGGCTTATTGCTGAAGCTCTCAATATTTCCAGTGTCACACACTCTTTCTAATATATTCATGCTGTTACCCAGGTTTATTTGCGTGTATGTGCCACATTCTATCATGTATTATAACTGCACTAATTATGTCAATGCGATGGTAACGTCTGTGGCCTGGTGGTTTTATTTTTTGGTATAACCTGGTGCTTCACTGTGGAGCACTACTGACCAAGCAAAAGACAGAACAGTGACTTAATACCCTCCTGAATTATTTTTTTTCTAAAAATGATCCTTCTGGTCTGGGAAGCAGCTGGGTCCAGGACAAACTTATTAAAAGGGAATGATTTCCTGGTATGATAACAGCTTTGACCTTCTGGTCTTCTCTAGGGTCACTAAGAGCTGAACTCATGGGACTGCAGATCCAAACACAAACTGTTCAAGGTACTCCATGAAGGAGAGAGGATGTAGATGACTGTGCAGTATGAAAGCCGAGTTACATTGGCCAACCTACATCCTTGCGCCATCAAACTTGATAATCTAAGTGTTCAGATTGAGCCTTTCTTTGGCACTGCAATGAAACCTGAAATAACTGCCCCCTGTGGGAAAACAGAAAAGAAAGTAAAAGAAAGTATGTTCTGGAGGTGGCAGCTAGTGTTGTGTAGAGAGATTTTTGACCCTTGCTCCAGACCAAACTCTACCTACAGGTCCTCTGTTTCCTTGCTTAAATGTTGAGACTTTTATTGTAACTATGAGCTCTTCACAGAGAGACAAAGGAGGTCCTTTCCCTCTTTGTGTGCCTCAGCCAGGTCTCCATACTTCCTCTGAGGACTATATTTGCTATGCCCCGTGATGGGCATAAAAGAAGTGGATCACCTTAAATCTAACTAATCCTGTGAAGATTTGATGTGAACCAAAGTAGTTTCCCAGCTTGATCTGGGAAAAGATAAACAGTAAACACTGAGAGGTCAAACTAACCTGTGTCTGTAGACAACTGATGTTTTTTCTGAATCCATCCTTGAGAATCAGCCTTTTAGTCGCCTCTGAATGAGCGTCTTGCTGGCGGAGAACAGCCAGGAGCGTGCCACATTCCTTAGTCTCAGGCCTGCTGCCAGCAGTCACGCAGGTAGTACAGTGTCTGAGGTCAACCTGCTCTACAGGCTGCTGCCCATTCCAGTGTGACACTGGAGTGTTTGACTGCTGGATCTGAAGTGCAGTAACGACGAGGTGTGGCCTTGTGCGAGTTTCTGAATTTGAAATCCAGTAGGCTTTGCTATCATGGGAATGAACCAATTGCAAACAAAACTTGATAGGGCACCTCGCCAGTCGTCTGCTATAACTGTAGCTACCAACTATTCCTTCAGCTAAAGTCAAGAGTTAAGGAGTGTGTTGGGCTGTGGCTCAGTATAAGAACTTACTTTGAGAAATACGTTGAGAGTAGGATCACAAATCATCCCCTCTGATTTGGTATTAATTTTGCAGCCAGCAACTGGGTTTTTGCTCAAACTGTGCATGATTCCTTCCTCAAAAGGAAGTGCACTGTTATGTCAAACACCTGTTTGGATTCAGATTTTCAAACATAAATGTGATATCTGACACTGATGTAGAATGTAAAATCCCTACACAAATGAATGTACTTAGCGTTTTTTAAGTAATTTTTCTAAATTAGCAGACTGCAGAGGGACCTTACACTCAGCTCTACTTGAAAATATTAATATTCTCCCTCTTTTAATAGCTTTTTTTTATTGTTCCCGTTTATTTTCTCTTTTGCTTTTCACATTACAAAATGGGGCATGAACTTAAGCATCTTGTGTGTGTATATGTGAGAATATAAAGACACACATATATATACAGTGTGTTCAGTAATACCTCCCTCAACTGAAGCAGGAGCATACAGTGGTAGGCTACTCTCTGTATACTCAGTGTCCCAAAATGCTGTCCTTATAGGACTTGCAGTGGGAATTTCACTATCCACAAACAGCCATGCAGCTGGACATGAAGGGATCTTAATTAACCACAGGTCCAAATCCATTGTCTCTCTATGCAGCTGTGAGACTGCATAATGTTTTCACCAGATTTTTATCAGGAGCTAAGTCTGCTAAATCCATTTTTAATTAGTACAGCATTATGAATGTGAAAACCCAATACCCAATTAAAGAAGTGTTTGGAGTTTAATACTTTGTGCTTTTAATACCATATACCTTTGTGGTTCTTCTTTTTGTCACCAACTCCTGGCATGTTTTCCAAACGCAGAAAGAAAACACTCCACACGTGCACTGTTCCAAGTCTTTGTGACTTTGGCAAACCACACCTACACCATTTCCCCAGCATTCCCCAACCTGGCTTTGCCTTGCAGTTCATCTCAAGGTACTGTGCCTCCATCTTAACATTTCAGAGGATGTGCTGCCACCATTCTGATACACTTCATGGTTGGTCATTTCTCTCATATGCTCTGCAGTAAATATACTGCACAACAAAATTTTTTTCATTATTCATTTACACAGCTGGCATCAGGGAATACAACAAAATTTCTGCCACAATAATTTTGTAATATGTCAGATTATTTACTTTTGTAAGCATTGTCTTTGTGTGAAAATACACAATTATGTTCCCCTTTTAGAACCTTCTTTTTTACCTTGATTCTTAAAAAAACAAAACAAAACAAAACAAAACAAAAAAAAAAACAAACCACCAAAAAAACCCACACACCAAAAAATAAACCCGAACCCAGACAAAATACTTTAAAAAGAACTAATGGTATACCTAGGGTGACTGGAATAGATACATCTGTCTTTCCCATCTTCAAGGTTGATGCCTGGATTTTGTATAAAGTTTAAATGTCATGTAAATTCCAGCATACTTTGTATCCAGTGCTGCAGAAGTGAGGCACGTTGCAGTCTTCCTCTAAGTAGGGGGACGTGCAATTTGTTGTTTTTCAAGGTTTCGCTGTTACTTCACAGTAACTGCAAAGATGTTATTTATGGCCAGTTATTATCTTGATTAATGGAAACAAAATTGCTGTTGACTTCCATCACATACTTGATCAGATAGCTGGCTGGAGTGGAAATACGAGGATGCTGTAATCTTTGGTCTTGCTGAGATGCAAAGCAATAACAGAGGAAGAAAATAGTGTTAGCTCTAACAAATGGATATTGGCTTTGCCATTAGAAATTTGGTGTAGTCTAGAAATATTAACCTTTGGTTTTCCTTGCTTGCATTTTTCAAATTGCTCAAGCAGCAAATCTTGTAGGAGTAAAAGCTTCAGTGGCTTACATGTTTTTATTGATTATCCTGTACCCTTTTTGAAGGAGGAGATTCACATTTAGTCCAATGACAAATTCATGGGAGTGAATGGAAGAAGTAATAATGAAAAGCTTTTATTTGGGATGTCATTTGGGATCGGTTATATCCTATAACATAAAAGCATTACAGTGGTCTTTTTCAGCAACCTTGAAAACGATCATTCGTGTTTGACAATCAAAGTAGTTCCTAAATGACCTGCAGCATTCATACCCAAACCATTCTGTAACACAGATGCAGCCATGAAGGGAGTCTGGAAAACTTGTGCGTTCTAGTTTGTAATATATTTCCAAAATTTATGAAAGTTCATCAAAATTTGCAATTGCTCTGTTATTTTTATATCTAGCATATTTGTTAGAGATGTGAAGGCATAACTTCAGAAATACTGAGGGGATGTTTCTTGGTATGCTCCCTGAGAATCTCTCATTAAATATTGCGTATTGCTTGTTTCACCACATTTTCCAATCAGTAAGATTTTCCAAACCCCATTATGCTCTTCAGAGAGCAGTTCTGAAAGGCACACTTTGTAGAATTATAAGGCCCCTACCAAATTACCTGTAATAATATTGTCATTTTATTACATGTTGGAATTTCTTTACTGGACATTTTAAGGTGTACAAATGGAGCACTTCATCCAAAGAGCTTCATATGGACTGTATTTCTTTTTTTTTTCTTTTTTACAAGATTGAATGCTTTATTGTCCTTATGTGAAAGGAAACTGAAATGTAGAGGATTAAGTGAGTTGCTGTCTTGTACAGTGATCCTCAGTGACAATGAGGAACGGAACCAGGATTTTCTAATCGTATGTTCTACTCTATGTAGAAAACCTTTGAAGGTCTGCAGCACATGGCATAGTATGTTGAGTTATGCTTTGTGTAGTGCAAGAGCAGACTCTGGTTTTGTGCTGCAAAGGGCCTTGTTCCTGCTTTGAAACAAAACCCAGCCTGTAAGTGTTTAATAGTACATATGAGTGTGCTAAAGGAAGCAACTGAGGGAGCAAAAACGAGGACAAGGTTGTCAGGAGAGGCCAGAAAAATAGTATTTGAAACATAGGCTTGTCCCTCTTCCCCTTGTTGAATGCTGCATGTACCAAGAGAGCCTCTCAGTAGAGAAGCAAGTTAAACAGAGAAAGAGGCAGGAGAGGAGTGGAGCATCTGGTGTCTCTCCATGGAGGCGGGTGAAAAAAAACGGAATGAATGGAGCAGCTGGTGCTCTGTGATCCACAAGGCTATAGGGCAGCAGTTGGTGGCTGGGGATAGAGACAGCTCGGTGTCTCAGTTTTACTACACCAAGTGGACACAATAAAAACAGTAAAGAGCAAGCTCAGATTGTCTCACCAACGTTTCCCCTAGCTGGCCCCCAAAGAAACCCTTCAGACTGCACCATGTGACAGCCTACCTGCCACTCCTTCCTAACAATGGAAATTGCAATACAGCAACATCTACGCTCTCATGATCACCAAGAGTTGTTACTAAAGCAGCCAGCGGAAGGTGGTGAATAAGTCAGGAGGTCCTTTCTCAGCTGTCTGTATCCAAGGTTGCTCTAATACCCAAGGCTTAACCTACCAACACAGTGCCTTCTAGAACGTCTCACATGAGACCACAGTGGTACCCACTGCATCATGTCTTACGGCTACCATAACACATCCTTGAGCCAGAGGGACCCAATACAGAATCACAGAATAGTGAGTGTTGAGAGGGACCCTTAAAGGTCACCTAGTCTGACTGCACTGCAGTGAGCAGGGACCTCTTCAACTAGATCAGGTTGTTCAGAGTCCCATTCAATTAACCTTGAATGTTTTCAGCAATGGGGCATCTACTGCCTCACGGGGCATCCTGGACCAGTGGTCTATCACACTCATGGTAAGAAATGCTGCTTCAGTAGCTGTGTGGCATGGATATGAAGCCCATGTCTCCCACTGGACAGGTCATGCTGCTGGGCCTCTGCCATGGTGGTCATCAAAAGCAGTCTTAATTGGTATTTCCACGTGGTACCCAAATGGTGCACGATCGATCCTGTTGCTCCTGCTCCTCCTCTGTGAACATGAGCCACAAAGCTGCTTTAAGTACCAGAATAGATATAACGCTTGCATCCTGCAGTCCTCCCACCTTAGAAAAACAACATGTGATCAAGCTGCTGCTCCATGGTTGCTGGATGAATGCCAACTGTGGGTTGCTCAGACTCCCCAGACTCACTTAGCAATTGTGTGTGCTTGGGATCTGAGACTGGCTCGTCACACCACTGTCGTGGTTTGATGCTGGCCCAACGCCAGGCACCCACGAGAGTTGCTCACCCTCCCCTACCACAGCTGGGCAAAAGGAAGGAAAAGAGGAAAAAAGGGTTAACGGAGGCTTCATGGGTGAGATGAGAGCGGGAGAAATATTTCAAGGACAAAACAGGCTCAGCCTTGGTTGCTAAGTGAAATTTATTACTAACAGAATCAGAGGAGGGTAATGAGAAGTAAAATAAGCCCTTAAAACACCTTCTTCCCCCCACCCAGGCCCTCCCTCCTTCCCACCGACAACACAGGAAGGCAGGGCAGGGGGGTTTGGTCAGTGCATCACCAGGATTTTCTTCCGCTGCTCCAGGAGAAGAGTCCTTCCCTGTGAGGCTGTGGGGTCCCTCCCATGGGAGACAGTTCTCCGTGAACTTCCCGGTGTGGGTCCACTCCCATGAGCAGNCCCAGACATGGTGGGAAACTTCCAGCAGCTTCTCACAGGAGCCGACTTTGCGGCCCTCCTGCTGCCTAAAACCAGGCCGTGCGAAACCAATACACACCATACATACTGCCTACCCCTGCCTGAGCACAATGCCAGGTAATGTTTTCCTTTGAGATTTTCTCTGCATGTGTGATTTGCTGTGTTCTGCCCACCAGCAGCTGAGCCCCACACCTTCTGAGCAGCCTTTGAAGGTGACCTGGGCCAGCTGTGTCCCCTCAGACAGGTGGGACATATCACGCTCCGTGAGCCATGTCATATTCTGAGTTGTGGGAGCACCTTCCCAGGAGACAGTGGTGGAGAAAAAAGCGTGAAGAAGCAGGGAGAAGGAGGGTTCTGCTCCACGTGAGCAAACACATCTGCTGAAACAAGCAGCTAGAGATCAGTGGTGGCTGGCTTTTCACGTACAGTCCTTGATGAGCCTAGGGAGTCAAGTAAGGAAGGCTGACCTCTCAGAGATCTGGATCTCTCCTGCTGCTGGTTTCTTTCTTCATTTCCCTCACCTTACCTGAATACATGCTGTCAGGTAGAAGAGCTAGAGCAGGGCCACTTCCATTGGACTGCTTTGTGTTGTGGGAGTGGTATGGACAACCAGTGTGTTGCTAGAGACTTGATTGCCTTAGCTGCCAAGGGATGGTGTCTGTGGCAGTAGGTCCCCTCTCAGGGATGCAGTGAAGACCAGGTAGAGCCTGCTGGAGAAAGCAGGCTGGGCAGCAGCAGAGAAGACAACATTCCTGCTTCAGCCTGAGGCCATCTGGCATACACAGTGCTCAGAAAAATTCTAAAAGGGCAGCTTGACAGAGAATATTGGTAGTTTTACCATAGAAGCGTCAAAGCTAGTTGATCTGGAAGAAAATAAGATTTTTACAAAGAATTACTGTTCTTCTGAGCTATTTGGAGATTTCTAGCACAACCTGTTCAAAGCAAAAACTCTTGCTTTGAAATCTAGCACAGTTCAGAGCAGGGTATTTCATAGTTCATGGAGCTGTGCAGCAAACAGACAAATAGGAATAGTTCTTATGTCTGGGAGCCTCCTAAAATGGATCTGACACCACTGGTGAACACTTCTACTGAAGAAATTCCTGATCCTTCTTTAACCAGAGGCTCCTAGTCTCTTTACTTTTGTAAATGCTGAATATGAATTCTGCATGGCCAGTAAGGCAAGACTGAGAAGATAGGAGTAGGGTGTGAAGATGCAACAGTAATAATGATGATATTAATGATAAGCTAAACAAATTACCTTTGTAATGTAAAGGAAGCTAATGTTAGTCATTATTTGGCTATTCCTGGATCCGTGACTCTTTAGTTCCCACATGTTTATCTTAGGACATACTAATCATGATTGCATTAGGAAGCTTCCCATTTTATTTTTTGTTTAGGGTATTGATATGGCAACTTGCATTAAATGCAGAAAAAGAGTAACACTTTAATAGCATAATATTAATTGTTTAAGATTGCTTTGTGATATAAATATTCTTTGTTTCCTATTAAAAAGCTTCAATTGCCTTTAGACATCCTAAGTGATTTAGAGAAACAGACAAATGATTTAATTTCGATTTTGTTTTGTACTCCAATGAAGCAAACAACAGATTTGGAACAAGCTGCTTGCTAGATATTGGAAATTAAACTGCTCTTTTTATTGGGCACTGGTAAAGTGTCTCTGCCTCTCCTGATGGCAGACAAGCATGAAATACATTGATTCATGCTTGTTAGGGTGCCATCAAGCTCCTTTTATTTCCTTGATTATGATTCTACTGCTGCCACCCAGGCAGGAGTTCTCACTTTGATTTCCCTTGAAACCTGTGCTTTCCAGAGAACATCTCTCCTCTACAACCTGGTGTGAGTTACATTGTGAGGGACTCAGTTACAGGGCTCTACAAAACTTGTAATTTAAAGTTTGTAACTGAATGCAGAACCACAAAGCTTTTTCTTACTCCTTTAGGTGGGGATCTGCATGCCTGCAGCTTTAGGTGAGACTGGAGCAGGGGCTTTGGAAAACAATAGCCTAAATCTAACTGATAAACCTGTTTTGATAAGGCTATTGTTGAAACCAAGATTTTGATGACTGAGTGTGTTACTGTAAAGCACTTTTGTTCCGGTAATTCTTGGGCCTTAGTAAGTCTTCTCAGAGCTGGAAGCCAGCAGGCAGCACCTTTTGCAGAAGGGTGGGAGCTTCGGGTGAGTGAACCACTCACCCAAGTGCCTTGAGCAATCATGAGTGCTTCTTATCTGACTTGCGTAATGCGATCCAAGATTAAACGTTTCAAGGCAGGTTTTTTGCTTTTGGACTTTTTCAGGCTCTAAAAGTGCTTTAAATAACCTGTTTTCACCTGATTCGTTTCAGTTCTTGTACCACTAAAATATTTGCTTTTTACTTTTTTTTCCCTAGTTTTATCCAGGTTTAGGAAGACTCTCACTGCCTTTACCACTGTGTTATCCCAGTGTCTTTTGGTGAAGCACAAAGCAAACCCACTAACATCTGAACATCTGCCTTATGTAGTTTGTTCTTTCTCATCTCTTTTCCTTGGAGAAGTAAATGTATGTTCAGTATCCTGGTTTACTTTGGTCAGGTTTTATAGTGCATGTACTTTAAAGAAGGTGGAGCCCATGCACCAAGAACAGCAAATGGTAATGGCTTCTTAAAAGCAAGGTGAAGTAATTATACCTAATTACATTTTCTTGATGAGATGCATCTTGTGGGCAGGATGGTTATTTTCCCTAGGAGTGAAGGGCTGAAGAGTTGTTCACTGGAATTACTTCTGTCTTTCAAAAGATGAACTATGTTTCCTCTCTTCAGTGTTTCAAGAGTGTTAGAAATATGACTCTGTAAACATCAGCAGACACTGTGGCAATCCAATGAATTTCCTATTTTTTTAGTTTTAAGAGAAACGTACAATAAAAAAATAATTCAATCTCGGTGTTTCCTAGGGAATTTTATTTCGTATTTCTCTTGATTTTACAAAATTTGAGTAACTTTGTTAAATCTAACTTGTGTTCTTCATATCAGTGCTACTGAAGAAAAAAGTGTATTTCCTGGCCTGAGAAGATTCTTCAATTACTGGTGAGAAAAGAAAACTGTTACTTGTTCCAGAGTTGCACAGGGTTTGAAGATCCAGTTGCCACAGTTGATGTATTTTGGTAATGAACTGAGAGCACTGCCTAAATCTGTGGGGCTTTTTAAACTGATGTTCTTATAGCTTCTCTCTTTTTTGCTCTGACTCACATATTGGATGCTTTATTGTGTAACCGGCCAGCCAATTGCCTGCTATGAAAAATTTAGCTGCAGGGATTATTA
This sequence comes from Mystacornis crossleyi, assembly GCA_013400655.1. Lineage (NCBI taxonomy): Eukaryota > Metazoa > Chordata > Aves > Passeriformes > Timaliidae > Mystacornis > Mystacornis crossleyi. The sequence goes on from VYZQ01028800.1 coordinate 53,580, forward strand.
TTAAGTATGTCTAATAATTTTCATATTTTAGTGATCTATTTTTGGATCATTATGCAACCCACTACTCAGTGGGACTAGGCAGAAGGGGTAGAGCAGGACTGGATGCTGATAAACAGAAACCCCTTGGTGTGCTCAGCCAGGCAGTGGGGGTCCTCTGGGCACACAGGTGGGCTGTTTAAAGCTGTCTTGCTTTGCAGCAAGCTGTCATGGTCTCCCCCCAAAACCAAAGCCATTTCCTCCCACTGAAATCTCTGGTCACTGGGGACAGGGAAGCTGTCAGCAGCTGCTCTGTAGCTGTTGGTAGGACCCTTCTGCTATCGGGTAGACACGACCCTAAACAAAAACCACATGTATTTATGTTTTTGTGTGTAGTAGGGAAGGATTTAAGTGCGATTCAAAACAGTGTCAATACATGCTGCAAACTGCATAGTAAATCACCATATGTTCCAGAGGAAATGCCAAACAAAGTCATGATTGCTTTATATGTGCACAGCTGACTGGCAGGCATAAAGGCAGACTCATGATGGGGAATGCCATCATATGCTTTTCTTCTCTTTGCTATATCAGAGCATGATTAGAGCCCATCTGCTTCCCTTAGTGCTGGGAAAGGGTAGGAAAACACTCAGCCTGAAGTTTTGCTGCTGGAGCATTTGCATCAGGAAAAAAGAGGCTAAACCCACGGAGCTCTCCTATATGTGTTTGTTCTCGATTTCCTTTGAAGTAGAAAAATTTTTATAATTATTTAAAATTCTCTTGCTTCTGCAGCTCATAGTGCTCTGGCTTTGGGCTCATGTTGTGACAGCCTGATGTTTTCTAGCTGTAGTTTTCAGACCAGGCATGTCTGGGAACAAACCTCAGCCGTGTGTGCTGGTTAGGCTGGCTAATACAGCTGGGGAGGGGGCAGCAAGCATCTCTGTTCTTTTAACCTGTGCTGGCACGGAGTGTTTAATGCCTCACTAAAGCCCTAAGTGCAGGTGTAAGAGCTGTGGTATTTGCTGACATGTTTGGCAATCTGTTTGCGTTCTCTCCAAACTCTTTAAGGATACTTGAAATATCTGATAGAAAGTCATAGCAATTACTAATGACTTCTTTTTTTTCTTTAATTTTAATTAAAGCCGATTTATTTTAAGTACAGTAATTCAGCGTTCTCCAAGCTAGACACCTCTGTGGCCTGGAGTCGCTGTGCACCGATAGCATTGACTGCTGTGACACCTACTGGCCGAGCCGAGCAGGGGAAAGCCTCAGGGCGCTTCCTCCATCCTCTTCCTAATGCTAATTCCATCTCCTAATGAGTTCGGTTCTTGCGCAAGCACAGCACTGGTGGTGTCTCTTGGAATGAGTTCCTTTAAACGTCATCTTCTTTCAATACATATCCTGGTACTTTATGCATTAAGAAAGCTGGAAAATCACTTTTCTTTTTGCTTATAGCTCCTGTCCTTTCCATTTCTAGTAGCTCTTTAATCTTCACCCTCTTTGTTTCATCTGTCTTATCTTTACTCAAGTTTCTTTTTTATCATCCCTTAATAGTATTGGGAACTGCGGGAAGTCACTTTGAAGCCTACTTAGAATTGCCTTCCTCTGCTAGAACAGTTCTTCTTCATTAGCTGTGATCATTTCTTCAGTGCTTGAGACCTATTATTGTTCTTATTTTGCCCTGTTAGACATTCCACTTTTCTGGGAAAGGTAAGGAGCCATTCATGCAATTCCTTCTATGAGATCTCATACCTGAGGAGCTTTTGAGAGTATTGAGAAAAATGGGGGTTTTCTGTATATATAGGAATAAAGATCTTGGTAATTCACCATAAAAACAGCTTTGCATCTCCACTGACAAATGGATTGCATTTCGTGACTGAAGAAAGATTTTCTATATTCAGTTTTGGAAGGATAGGTTTTCTGCACTCCAGCAGTGCTGTAATCTTCTGAAAATGCATTCACTTCTGTGTGATTCTAGAACATACCACCAATGCAAAAAGTTATGCAGAGGCCATCTCAGGTTATTCTTTCTTTGAAAGACAATTTATATTCTAAAAGCTTGAGTAGTTCCAAATAATTTGAAATTGCATGAGGTGACTTAACTGAATCTGGTAGATCTCAGTGGCTGAGAGCGAGGAATCCCTGCTGTCTCCTCCTCCCTATTTCTGGTGCACAGTTCTGTCACAACTTTTGTGTCCAGCAACTCTGACGCTCTTCAGACCCTGTCTGCAGCCACATTCAGTTCACTGACGTGGCAGAAAGAGAGAGGATGGGCCATGGGAATTCCAGTCTGATGAGCACCACTGGGTATCAGCAAGGAACAGGAGGTGGCTGGGAAGCAGGGGTGAGGAAGCTGCTGGAGTGGAAAGAAGGTTAGTGGGTTTCCCCCCCTTTCTGGCAGCAACAACCTGATAGGTTCAACTGTTGGAGTAATTTTTCCCTGTGGAAAAAAAAGGTTTGTTATCTCTTGCTGCCTGTTTCCCCTCTGTGGTCTGCCAGCTCTGTGGAGTCTTGCAGTTAGCTGCAGGTCATGCTGCCATTCCTCTGTCTCTTATTTTCTCAGGTCCTGGGCAGCTTCTTGCATTATGTTTTTAGTGCAGGGTCTGCCTTCTGTCTAGGCCATCTGGCAACATGCCCAACATGCCTCCTCTCTGTCTTCTCCCTTGGGGGCGAGTTGAGAGCTGATCAGAGTACAAAGTGATCCCATACCAATGAGCTCAAGATTTTATGAGCATTTTTCACTAGAACTGAAATACTTTTAACATATCTCTGGAAGTTACAGAGCTGAGGAGAAAATGGGAAACTGAGCGAGGTTTAACATTTCTTGAGAATTCAGTGAGAAGTTGAGATTACATGTGCTTTTATCATGAAAGATCATGATACTGAGGATTTGCATTGGTGGTCCACAATAATTAGAAATTGTGTTGGTCTATAGTCTAATTAAGAATGAACTGAGATGAGTAAACAAATTCAGCATAAGAGAGGGAGGGATAGAATATAGAATATCTGTCAGGCAGCTGAGATGGTCAGAGTAGTGTTGCTCACAGACTACTCTGGAGCAGATGATTGACTGCTCTGCCAACCACCACAGACTTACTTTGTTTTTCAACTTGAAGAGATCTGTCCTAGAACACAAAATATGCTGGTGATAGCTATTTTACTTGTCTGACACTATTCCAACTCCAGATTTCATTTTTTAAAAGTTGGGTTTGGGCAGTGGGTGCGTGTTACTGCAAGGTGCTGAGAAGTTCCTGCTGACCCGTGCCCTCACTGAAGGCTGAGGACAGTGATTGTGATGGTGGTATTTCACAACTTCAGGTCAGCAACAGTAAAATGTCCTTAGCAAATTGAGACCCTCAGACTTGCCCATTGCAGTCAGCATGTCAAAGATACTGCTCTGAAGCAGAACTGGTTAAGGCAGAGGATGTATGATTCCTGTTGAAGTGATGGGGAATTAATCTCTCTCTCTGAAGAGTTGGAAGTTACAAAAGAGCTCAGTACCTTGTGAGATTTCCTGAGCCTGTCAGGGTCCAGTTGCCCATAAAAATCACTTAACCTTATAAATCATTTTGCTCTACCTATTTCTTATTGTTCATCATTAAATGACCTGCCGAGGTTCACACAGGAAATCTCTGACAGACCCAGGTGCTAAACCCAGATGGCCAGATTCCCATTCCAGGTCCTTAGGCACTTTCTGGCATGGCTTTTCTGTAAGCTAGATCCTGAAAAAGAGACTGTAGGTCAAGTGGCAGTTCTAGCAAGTCATAATGCCTCTTAGGTTAGAAACCTACAAAGTAGACCTGCATTTGTAGCCATTTTTGCACAGTACTAATGTGTCTTTTAATGACACATCACTGAAAACTGCCATTTGAAATACTGAATTATAGAAATCTCTGAGTCTAATCACAATCCTATGCTTAGCTAGACAACCCAATGTAGAGACGATTGACCTTGACTTAATTATATACATTCACAGTGACTAATTTGTGGTGATGTCATTCATCTGACGGTAAAGCTTCAGAGAGTGAGGGACTGCAACTTAATTTCACTTGTACCTCGTGCTGTTCTCGCAGTTTGGCCTCAAGATGTCGTGGGGCATCGTGTCCTTTAGAGGTTTCTCTATGAGCTGGCTGGAACTAGAGTCTCCTGCCAGCTTTTGGGCACAGCTCAGACCATGAGGCAAAGCTCTGTCATCCTAAAAGTGCTCCAAGCAACACAGTATTGCTATCTCCAGTGCAGCCACTAAATTAAAGTACTTTAAAAAAAAAAACAACAAAAGCTTGCTGGGAGATTAAAAATCGATTGCCTAGAGGAGGAGAGTCCACCCTGTGAACCTTCAAGGACAGTCTGGTTGGTGCTGTACCCAGCTGTTTCCCACAGGGCCCCTCAGAAGCAGAATAAGGGCTGGATGGGTTTTCCCCATGTTGAGCTTCCACTCACCACCCTTCTCTGGGGTGTGAAAGTGCCTTCAGCTGCATCTATGATAGCAGCCTCAGATACAGCATATGGGAATGTGCTAACACCTCTTGTACCTTGGTGACTCTTCTTTCAGTTCCAGCTTTTCCTTCTCACGCTACATCTCCTTCATGGCATTGTCTCTGCAGAGCTACAGCAAAGAGTTTGTCAGCATGCCTGCTAAATATTTTCAATCAGTAAATGGTAGTTGTTAGGCTTACATGCACCTCATGTACTCAATGTCACAGAGGCCAAAAATAGAAATGTGATTTTCTTTCTAGCCTTGTGCATCAGCCTGAATAGTGGAGGATTCTGCATCCTTCTATTGCATTACAGTAAAGATGTCTGATTGAATACTAAGTATTTCTTATTCTATCAAAAATCACAATGGGATACTCCTGTAATCTGCCATTGTTATGTTGAGTCTCTTTTTTTGTAGTGCAAATAACAATTGATGTATAAATCTTGTGCCTCTTGCACGCATCTTTCTGCTTATCTCTCAGATCTTAGTATGATGGCAGTGCCTTCCCTATGAGCACTGCACTAAGGAAGGATTTTGTTAAAGGTTTGCAGGCTGCACGTAGCTTTTCAGTAACATGTTTGCTTAGTAAGAATTAATAGATCTGTGAACTGTTAGGAGTAAATCACATCTCTTTCTGGCTTCTGCTTCTGCACAGAAGGATTAGGTTTGGAGTAAAGTCCGAAGAGCTTGCAGGGACATATGCTGCCCACTTCCAGCTCTTGTTTAGGATTTGTGTTGTTGTATTAGAATTTCAAGATTACAAAGCAACATAATAGAAGCCATTTTGCATGTTAAGATAAAGTCTGTTAAGTATAAATCCCCAACTTATAATTCTTTCTTTCCTTTTTGTGACTATTCGGAAGTTTTAATTTACACTGTTGCTGACGCTGATGTCTGTGGCTTTTATGTTAGCTACCTTAGTAAAAGCTTGCATCGTGTTCTTAGGAAATACGCACTCTTTGTTACTAAGCCCGAAGTATATTGTCAGTCGTCAGTTACGCAGAGCGATTGTGCCTGAACACTGTACGTGCAAATAACTATTTGCCCTAAAACATCTAAAGATACGCAAACTTGGGCCTGGTGAAAAACTGATGTACAATGTTGTAGTCCACACTTGGTGTGGAGGTAGCTCCACGGTTACCCCACAGTCCTTTCTGTCTGCAAGCACAGCCGTGCATGGCTTTGGTGCATTCCTGCTCCAGAGCTGTGCATGCAGTCATTCAGTTTGTCCTGATAAATGAGAGTGCTTGCGCTTGCATTTTTACCAGCACATCTTTTGAGAATGTATTTGCATGCTGTGGTTTCTCAACCTTCATCTGGGGGGAATGCAGTTTTGCAAAGCCAGTGGAATTTCTGCTTTTCTCTCAGTTATGTAAAACGGGGGAAAACAAGCGTGGTCCAGGATAGTAACACACAGTTATGGGGCTCAGGCTGTGTTGGTATCTTACAACAAATATTTACTCAGCCTGCTTAGGAGCACAGTTGCAAGCACAGAGAGATTGCTCCCCTTGGAGGTCCATCTAACTGGGTGTCCGGCATGAGGCAGTGTCCAGTGGTACTGCCTAGGGGACAGCACAAGTACAGGAGGAAAATGTCGCTGTGCCGTTTGGAATAATGTCCTGGCACCCAACCAGTTAGGGGAGAGGATCAGAAGCAGTCTGTTTGTATTTAGTAATCCTTTGTGTATTTTTCTTCTGTGACTTTGTCTTGGTACCTTTTGAGTCCTCTTAAAACTGAGACTTAAAAATTCATAAGGTCCATGGCAAGGAGATCTGAATGTTAGTAGTAGTCAGCTGTGTGAGAAAAGCTGCCTTTCTTGTTTTGAACTTGTTAATACCATTCAATACCACTTAATTCTTCATCGGAAGAGAGGGTCAGCAACATTTCCCCGTCCTCTAATGTGACACTAATGATTTTATAGCACTCTGCAGAAACCTTCATGCTTTCCTTCTTCTTCCCTCTCTTCTCTTCCTCTACCCCACCCCCAAGGTAGGTGTGAGACTACTTGTCATTCACAGCTTCATGCTGAATTTGACTAATAAAGCGTGATGAGAAAAAATTATGATGTAAAATTGTTTTCACATTTTCAAAGTCAGGTGTTCATTTCATAATGGTTAAATTAAACCACAAAACACATTAAAACACAAGACAATATAATTAGGGGAAAAAACCTTGAGAAGAAAATGAAGCATTTTTCTTGACTCAAAGTACCTCTTTTGAGGATGTTTTCAGGAGCTTACTTCCATGATAAAACAGCATTTTTTGAGTGTGCATGGCACATAACAGGGATTTTCTCTTCTCTTTTGAAGAACGGAATTGTCTTTCTTTAGTCCTTGTGCTGCAACCTTTCAGCTATCCGACCTCCACCTGTTCCACAGTGGGAGCCAGGTCAAACTGGCAGCACTGGCTGGCTCCACCCCAGCTGTGGGACACCATCTTCCAGCCCAAATCCAGGATGCACAGGGTCTACACAGAACCAGGTGTCACTATGAAGGAGTTGGTTCCCTGCAGCCTTTATGCAGACCTTGGTACGAGAGTTTTCGGGTTTGCCGTTTCTGGTTTGTATTCATACCTCTTCTGATTGCTTTAACATCTAACTGTGATCTAATCATCAGTTTAATTCTGAAAGTTTTAGTCTGACTGCTTACTAGAAAGTTAAAAGTAAAGCACAAAGAGCCGTCAGATTAAATATTTCTCTTTTTTCATTTATTTTTTTTGTTACTACTACAAAACTCCAGACAAATATGGACACAAGGCAATATTAGTTTTCTTACGTCTAAACAGTCAACTTCAGAAACTCCAAGTATGTTCACCTAGCTTTAATCTGTGTTTATAGCTAACCCACAGAATCATAAAACCGTCTCTATTCTGCAGAATTCATTACCTGTTATATCTGATTTTTCTCCAAAAATCTGAACTACTGTGCAGTTGAATACATTATTTGGCTCCTAGCTACTAAGGCAGAGGTGTGCCTAAAGCTTGCTTGGACTAAGCAGAGCTTACGCCCTGATACTTCTAAATTTGGGGCGGCAAAATCTTTAATTGTCTGATTGGAACATTTTGGACCTTGTTTTCAGAGAAAACTGGAACATATCTATGCCTGCCTCCAATCAGAGGTCTAAAATGGTTGAAGCAGAGATCACTGCGGAAATGTCGTGTTATCAACCCTGTGTTCAGCACAAATCCAAAACACAGCCCCACACTAGCTACTGGGAAGAAAATCAACTCTTTCCCAGCCCAAAGCAGCACAGGCATATAAAAGAGCTTACAGTGGCAAGTCAGAGACCCCTGCTTAAAAGAAGAAAAAGATGTGGTCAGCAGCTTCTAGGGAAGTTAGTGTAAGAAAAATGGGAAGAAAATCTGAAAATAGCACTAAATGGGGGATACAGGTATGAAAATTGTGGGCTTTTGAAACTTACTCTTAGTTATGTGCTTTTTTTTTAATATGTAACTTCTGTATATCCTGAACCTAATTATTACTTTTAGTTGCTGCACTGCTGTTGTTACTAGAACAATGTAGGAAGACAAACTGAAGAAAGCTCAATAGACATTCAGTATATGAATTAGATAGATGGAATGTGGCAAATGATTAAATGCCTCTAAACAGTTTCTTTTAAAAAATATGGTCTTTCAACATAGTATGCATTGAAATACAAATAATAAACAGGAGTTAAGAAAGAACACAAAAATCAAGCAGCAGAAAATAAGAGCAATAGAAACTGCAGGTTTGAAGTCTTTTTGCTGTGGAGGAATGTCACAGAGTAGCCTAATGTTTGATGTTTTATTCTATGTACCACATAGAGTAAAACTGGAGAGAGTAGATGAGTCTTTGAAGCAAGGGGAGTATTTTACAAACTGACAATATGCCGCAAGGTGAATTGGCTGGGTGGGCAAGTGCCAGTAAGCCTGGAAGTATTTTGTCCCCTTCTCGAAAAGCATGAGTTAGATTTCTTTTCTTGTAACCCAAGAGAGAAGAAAGGTACAAGTGCATAAATGCACATGTTCATGCCACACTGTTCTGTGCCTGAGCGTTAAATGGGTCAGCTTAGATGCCAGCTGAACTTGGGAGTCTCTGGCCCAGCCTGCTGTCCCCTGGCCTTGCTCACATGCACTTCTCTGAGAGGAAGGCACGGAAGGGGTCTGCACGGTGTTGTGGTGTGCTGAAAGGGGTTGGTGTGCTTGGGTGTCACGGTGCTCCCAGCCGGGTGTGGTGTCCTGCAGGGCTGTCTGTCCCTGCTGCCCTCCCCACAGGCAGCAGGTTTCTGTTTGCACCAGTGGGCCAAGCTGAGCTGGGGGGAAGAGGAGTAAATGTTGCTGCTGGGCTGAGCCAGGCTCTGCCTCCTTTACTTCTGCAGAGGAATACCTCGCTCTGTTAAACAGGATGGAAATATTTGCAGAGTAAGGTACCACTTACGCGTAATAAAACAGTGTGAGTCTAGCCTTATATTAATATTTATTTAACACCACAATGTTAAGTGAATAGTGCTGTGGAGGAGGGAAGCTATTTATTTTTCACACAGCAGAGGCATTTTGAAAAACAAGAGATGGCAATGCAAAGTCACTCAGAGGAGTGAGCTGCTGAATGCTGGATGTGCATGTAAGAAATTCTGGAAGAGCGTAGTGCTTGCATCTCACTGGGTGGAAATTAAAAACAAATAATCTGTGTGCCAGCAGGATAACAGTGAATAATTTTGGAACCCACTGTTGTTTTCAGATTTATGTTTCTATTAATTTACTTCTTGTTTCTAAACCCAAAATATGGGTAATACAACTGTAGGCCTAATAATACTCTAGAGTAGTTCCTGGCATCTTTAAAATGGTGGGAACACTGAGGGATATTGTAGTCTGGTTTGGGATTATGCCTGACTGGCCTTCAGTCACTGGTTTCCTATCTCTCAATAGGAGATTGAAGTGTCTGGGTGAGATGTGTCTGTAAGGATGTCAAAGAGGAGACCTTGATTTATATTTCATAAGAACTTCTTACAGTTCTTCTGTCTTTCTGGAACATTTGGATTTCGTTTCTTTTAAAATACTGAGATTGATTTTCCAGTTAAAAAGCATTTTCCCTATTGCCTGAAACCTTCATAACCAGTATCATCTTCATCACGTGGTGGAGACTAAACAGCTCATTTTGCCTGTGGAGTGAGTGTAGGGAATCAGATTCTCTTTGCTATAGCTGAGGAAGACTGACAGACTTCCTGAAAAGCACCTTTTAACCAAAGCCTTTCTACTTTTTTTTCATGATGAGGTGGTTTGCAGAGAGTCCACTGACTACAGGAACAGCAGAGAGGGTGGGGTATTTTTCTCAGTAATTCAGAGAGTGTTCAGTAAAAGCAATGTGATCAAAATAAGCAAGCCACATTTGATGCACGCACTAAATTTTGAAATGCTGCTGCCTTGGAAAAGTCATCTTTCATGTGGTTATGATTCAGCCCAGAGATTAGTTCCAAGAAGAAATGAGAAATAGAAATGCACATATTGGCTGGTAATTGTGTGAATAGCAATGAGTGGGTAGTTCAAAGCCAGCAGATTGGAACTATTGGGTCTCTCCCAGTTTGCTTTTTCACAAAGAGCAATAGTGGCAAGGGAAAAGCACTTTCGCTTGTTACTTTGTGGGGTCTGAATTCTTTCCTAGATGAATAGATGTTCCTCTGCAGAATGCTAGATTATAAGATTTTCTGTGGGCCATATTTCAGCACAGGTCCAACAAGAAAAAAATTCTCTTGTTTTATGCAAATTATTTCCTGTAGCAAGAAGAATTTCAAGCACAATCTATTTCATTACTGCTAGAATTAATTAGTTCATTAAAAACTATGACAAAAGAAATGTAAATCACATTGCCCATCTATTCCTGTAAATCACAATGCCCATCTATCTATCTATTCTGAAGTATATATTGTTAAAAAAAACCCCAAAAATGAAGCAAACAAAGATATTTCCTTGGCTGAGAAGTGGGATAGGTGGTTGGGCAGTTCTCTCCTCTTTCCATTTTTAACATCATGATGGCCGCCAATGTAACTCGTTCTGTATGTATGAAGGCTGAAGTGGGAATATCACAGCTCTATACCAGAGCTGTATTTGCAGAGAATTGAAATTATACTGAAGATGTGAACCTCAGTTTCCACAGCATGGTGACGGAACATGTGAGAGGGTCAATGTACATAAAATATTCGTTTCCTTGCTGCTGGTAATCTTATTCTTGGTGAATACATTACCTGTATTTAAAGTTTGGCACTCTCGTGTGCTTTTGACACAAATATATGGCCGATGGTGGTCAGGTTTAGCAGCCATTTGACTCTGCTTACTGCATGGATAGGAGCTGTGTGTCCTTGAGGCAGCTCATCCGTGGTGCTAGCAATGGAAAACACTTCCCCCAGATCATTCCACGTGCTTCCTGCTGGCAGAACCTGAGTCAACAACCTCTCCTCCTTGCAGTGGATCTGCTCTGCTCGTGGGTGGAGAGACCAGGGGGCTCAGCTGCCATTGCAGTGACCTTCATTTGTGATTCCACATCATTTTGCTTTGGGCAGTGTTATGGGGTTTTTTTGTGTCGAAGAGCATACACCGAAGAACTTACATGTACAGATGCTCTGCCTCCATTTATTTATTGCTTTAATGTAACCATTCATTAAACTGAAAGCTCAATCAGCACTTCAAGAATCTGTGAGATGACCAACAGTGTAATGCTAAGCAGTGGTCTCTTCTGGGAAGTCAGTGCTTTATCAGCAGACACCGGAAATCAGACTCGGTCTGAGCTGTGAGAGGAGCTGTTGTTGTAACCTAGCATTTCCTTCGGAGATTCAGTACTCCAAATGACCAAAAATGTTGCTATCTCCTTAGAAGTTTCCTGTGAAAAATTCTCTTGTTATAGAAAACAAAAAAAAAAGAAACACTGAAATAAAAATAATTTGGAAGGAGGAAAAAGAAGTGTCCTTCCCCCGCTTTCCATAGCTTTTCAGTCAGTAAAATTAGGGAATGAGCCAATTTGGAAAAGTAACTTAAAAATAAATCTTACTACTAAAGTAAGCACTTAGAAGTGCAAGATGGTTCTATGTACATTAATCTTCCTTTTGTCCTAAAACCCCACCAATCCAGACTCCTTTTGTAAATCTTACAAGAAGCATGGCAGAAATTTTGAAGGAAATTACTGATGGGGAACAACTTCCAAAACTACAAAAAGATTTGAAGTTATAGGATTTTTCTCCCAAACATGCTCATTATTATGACTTCTAAATGAAAAAAAATTATTTCCCTACTTTCCCAGATTAATTCTGGGCTGATTAAATTTTTAACAATGTTTTTGAACATATCTGACATATTTAATTTGCTCAGTTCTGAAAAGTACACGGCCTGTAAAGTGACACAAAATTCAGATGATCATAAAATATTCATGATGGACAAGTGTATTTCCCACGTTTCTCTTGGTTGCAACTGAGTTATGCCACTGAGTGTTTGAGAAACAAATGCATCAGATCAGATTTCTGCCTGTATTACTTTGTGCTGGGAAGATAAACATGCTGCAGATGAGTGTCAAACTTTTTGAGGTGATTTTTAGAAGTCTTCAATAGGGAAACATTTTCTTCAGTATAGAAGACTAAGTTTAAGAGCCAAGCTCATCCTCAGCTCCTTGAGAATACAAAAATACTGTCTGAAACATGTCTGGAAACTGATGCAGAGAACAAGGGGCTCAAATGTGAGTATTTCCGTATAACCTGGTGGTGCCATTTTGCACTTTCCTCCCAGCATGGGTTGCTTCAAGTCTTCTGGGCTTACATATAAAAAGGTAAAGTCTGCTTATTTTCCCTCCAGTTTTTAGTGCTTAGATTACAGTTTTTCTACCTCTGATAGCAAAGAAAAAATATTTTATATTGCTACAATCTGAATAACCATTTTGTTTGGAGACACTAATGTTTTTCTGGAACCATATTTCTTGCCCCAGTGTTTGCAAATCAACATTTCCAGACAGAGTAAAGCACACAGTTGTTTCATAGGTATGCATGCATTCCAATTAAATTGCCCATTTATTGCTGTTCTTACCAATTTTTTATAATTTGCTTCCAATTTTATGACCAATTCACATGTTCTATGATTTCCAATCAGAACATTCCAGAAAGAAACAAAGTTTTGTTCAGAAAAAGTAGAATTATTAAAACATAGATAATGAAATTTAAAGAATCTGATAACAAGTTTTTTTTTCCCCACTCATATCTTTCAGGATAACTAGTCACAGCAGGCATAATTTTCAACTTTTTTTTTTTCCCAAATGTAAACGCAGTGTCGTAGTGCAGAAATTAAATTAGAATTAAGGGTGATTGTTTGGTATTTATTATGCAGAATATGCCTACTAGTTTAATGACAGACTTTGACATCTACAATTAACAAAATTTGTACCTTGAAAAAGAAGACACTTGCTGTGTTTATTAATTGATTTATTACTTCTGAAAGCATCTAAGAATGTAAGAGCAAAATAGTTATTTATGAAATGAAGTCTGTGATGAATTCATTGCATTTGGTTGCAATCAGTAATGTTATCATCAGAGTTATTTTGCCAACAATACTGAAAGAAATGGTACAAAATGAACAGTGACCTGGACTGTTTCTTGCTGTTGTTAAACCAGGAGCTTTCGGGAGTTGCTGAACACAGGGAAGGGGGAGAGATGAAGTGAACAAGCTGCTTCAAGCCTTTTCGGAGAATAGCCTGAGTAAATTAGTTTTTATGATGGAAAATGGTCTGGTCCCAGGCCACACAGAGCTGTGTGGAGCACAAGCTCGTTAACACTTTGCTGTACAACCACAAGTGACAGGGGAGCTGTTGGAGGACTCTGGCTGAGAAGTGCTTTACTGTTTCCCCCACAGCATCACTGGAATACACTCTTCATTCAGATGCTGCACGTTTCAGATACAGGGCCAGTGACCCTTCATTGCTCACTGTGGCCTGACCCTGTTCTGCCTCCTTCTCTCACAGTGACAGCAATTCCAGTTCTGGCTCCTCCATTCCCAGCCCCTCTTCCCTCCTTGCATGTCTGTCTTCTAAATAAGGTTCTCCATGGTGCCCTCTAGATAAGTTAGATATTGATAAGTCTTGGGGAATGGGGATGAGCAACTGGTCTGAGTAGTTCCTGTGACAGTAAGTCATTGATGTTAATAGAAATGGCTTTAATTTGTTTATTTTCCAAATGTACCTCCTCATGGTATTCAAAAGCAACATGCTTTTACTCTGTTCCATTCATTGTGCGGTTCAGTATTTCAGCATTCAGGTCATTTTTCAGGTACTTAATTGACTTCAGTTTTCTACAGTAAAGCCCATGATTTTCCTTATATCGTTGTAATTGTCTGTGATATTGGTTTAAAAGCCTCAGTACTGAGAACCTCCCGAAGTAGAGAGAATTAAATGAAAATATTGCAATATAAATGGTTTGCTTTTTGGCATGGGCTTTAAAATTTTAATTTGAAAGAAAGGTAAAACATACTTGGAATTCTAGAAAAGTCTG
>VYZQ01028800.1:73141-91134 GCA_013400655.1 Mystacornis crossleyi
CATGTGCTGGACTTTTAAGACATACTGTTCTTCCAACTCTTTTAGAGCTGGTGGTCAAATAGTTTTCTGACAATATGTTTTCTATAATTTGAAAGCAGAGAATGGCAGAGTCTTACTTTTGATATATTATAGTGGTGAATACCAAGAGGAAATAAAATGGGTCTTAATGACCACTGCTTACTAAAAAAAGAGCGAGGCTTATGCCAAATAGATCTACATTGATCATGGATAAATTTAGATGGAATTTAAAATCAGGTTTCTTATTATGGAAAGGATGAGATGTTGAAACTGGCTTTTAAATAAGAGTAAAAGTCAAATTAGGTCAAACAGAACTTGTTAAGCCAATGAAGAGGTTGCAGTTGTCTGTGTCAGCACAGGATTGGATTTGGAGGAGGTGTCATTGCCTTCTGAGCCTATGTTCCCCTGTCCTGCTGGCAGGAATTGTTTTATTGCTCTGTTTATTCCATGTTATCGGAGGAATAATGTGGGTGCTTAGGATCGTGCCTGCATGAGGGTATTTATGCTTGAGGTGCAAAGTCTGCAACCTGCTGAGTCAGTTCCGTGTTTCACAGTATTTCCCAGCCAGAGGCACTGGCAGAGCCCGAAGGGACCAAAAACTATGTCTGGCATTTCCCTTCTTCACCCCCCCTTGCTTTGCCCTCTCAAATCGTGCTGTTATTACACAGACAGGTCTGAGTGTACAAATGTTTGCACGCTTGGGCAACAGTCTTTGCCTTGGGATGTCTATGGTCCCTACACTTACAGTGTTTATTCCAGAATTGCTTTCTTCTGTTTATGTCTCATTCCTTGTTTTTGTCAGTCTCGAGACACCAAGTCAAGTGACTTACGCAGCAAATGTCCTGCCTGTGTTTTTGCATCCATCACCCCTGAATTACTGCATAAATGTATCTACCAACTTTCTTATTCTGCTCTTAGTTAAAATTGCTTCCACAAATAAGCAACTTGTGCTGAAGCCTCTGCATCTTCTTCTGCATGATTATACAGTAGTGAGGTGTCTGTGAGTCACTGGAATCACCCCTCTGTGCTAAATCTGCCTCTTGCCAAGGGACTGTCTGGCCTGCACATTGAAAATAGAGTGAGAGGGGAACACTGATTTGTATCTACCTCTAATGTGATTCCTTACCACAAGAAGAATAAGCTAAGGGATATTTTTGTTTGTTTTCCTTTCATTTAAGACAATTAAATAAGTGAAATCTTTCTCTTATGGAATAGAAAGGTAAATTACTGTGTTTTGAGTCCTTGCCATTTTGCTTTTCAAGTCTATTCTGTAACCTGGGCTAAATTCTTATTTGATAATAACCTAATAAATTCTTTAAAGCAGCATATTAAAATGCAAAACTGAGATATCTTGTTTTAAAATGGTGGTATTAATGGATTTCAAACAGTAAAAATAACAACTTAGTAAAAATTAGCTTTGTTATTAAGGCTGTAGTATTGCAAAGCGGGAATTTTTTCTATCTCCTCTTGAGAAAGAAGAGTTAGTAGCTTTGGAGTAGATATTAGGGAAAAAATCTTTACTGTGAGGGTGGTGAGCCACTGGAACAGGTTGCCCAGAAAAGCTGTGGTTGCCCCATCCCTGGAAGTGTTCAAGGCTCAGAGAAACCTGGTCTAGTGGGAGGTGTCCCTGCCCAGTGCAGGGGGGTTGGAACCAGACGATCTTAAAGGTCCCTTCCAACCCAAACCATTCCATGATTTGATGATTCTATGGAGGAGTTGTGTTGCTAGCTAATTTTAAACGTGGCTTTATTGCAGTGGGATTCAAATATGTCCCAGAGAACGAAACTACCGCAGTTCAGCTTTTAAGAAAGCCGACATTAAAAAGTTTAAATGATTCTTTGTCACTTACCCATGACTGGAAAAGTCGGTGTGGAAGGAATCTCAGCTTTATACTGTGGCTTCCAGTAACAGTGTCTTTATCTCGGTGATTATGCCCAGCTAAAAATGAATCTTAGCACAACATTCCTTAAAAGTGGCAGGTTTTGTTTGCTAACTTTGAGAGTATGCCTTAAGGTTTTGTCAGTGCAGAAGTATTTCCAATCAAGAGATAATAAAAAAGATGTTTTGTGATTTGATCTCCATTGATTACAAAATGAATTGACTTTTATTTAGCATATTTAAAGCATGACCCAGCAAAGAAGAGTGATGTTGTTCCTAATCCATTTTTAGCAGTGATCTTGTTAGTGCTCCCCAAAGCATGGCTGTGATAGATAGAAAAGCACAGAACTGTTTGCTAGGGAACACCTCTCCCTATTCCCTCCTCCATCCCTGCACACCAGATCTGCCCTTCGTTTCCATTCAGTGTACAGAACCTGTGCTCTCTGTGCCTTGGAAGCTGAACATTGCAGGAGCTTGCTGGTGCTGGGAATGCAGAGGCATTTAATGCAACAAGGAAGCATTTAATGCAACAGAGGCATTTAATGTAACAAGGATGATTAGAATAGCATTCAGGATCGAGAAAAGATATCTGTGGGTAATTAAATGTCAAAGGAAACTGAAATACTGCTTAATCATAAATGTCACCTCGCCTTCCATTTTTCCCTATGGTGGGCCACTGTCAAGGAACCTCAGTTGAGGACCATGCACCAGCAGCCTCCCCAAGCCTGTGATCCCTCTTCTTTGGACTCACTGATGGTATTTGCCAGGGAGAGCATAAAAGAGGAACAGAACTAGGGAGAGGCCATGACTTTTTCAGGGGGATTTTGGAAGTTCTCTGCTGCTTTGTGTTTGAAATGTTCCTTTTCCTCCGAGGGAAGGGGAAAAGTGCAGTCCTGTTCCAACTGACTTGCAGGGTCACAAGCAGGGTCATCCTAGAGCGCATTACATGAAAATGCATTCAGAAAGTTCTGGAATATCTCGAGTGAGGGAGACTCCACAGCCTCTCTGGACAGTCTGTTCCAGTGCACAGTAAGGACGTGGTGTAAAGGATGCAGCACAGGCTGATGACAATGCAGATCTCAGTGCTGAGTTGTAATAAGAGGGTGAGGCCCAACGTATGTAGGGTGTATTTAGCTAAAATTGCATTTTTGAACAGAAAAGGAACTTTTATAGAATTATTTGGGAAATCCACTTCTTAGATTTTTGTTGATTCTCTGTGTAGTGTTTAGGAAAGCTGGTGAAGGGTCTGGAGAGTAAATCCTATGAGGAGCACCTGAGGGAGCTGGGGATGTTTAGCCTGGAGAAAAAAAGAAAAAGAATGTTTGGTTTGTGTCACATCATCAGAGAGGATCAACACAGGTGATGGATGGTGTGGGCGGTAACTGTAAGTTTTGAATGGCTCTAATGGATAGGAGGATGAGTAGAAAATGGTACACAGAGGAAGAGCAGAAGTCAAGATCTTGGTTTAAAATAGAAAAAAAATGTTGTCCCAGAAACTCTAAAGAGTAAGATCTTTCTGGCTCCATACTGCACAGAGAAGCAGACAGTGTAAACCCTTGAGTCTACAATAACTGAAATATTTCTGTTACCTCATTCTAGATGTTCCATTCAGGATCAAAGTAATTTATAAACTGTACTACAAATAGGTAAAAAGAATAAATTTTCAGCCCAGATGAACAATCAGTCTAAACAACTTTAAATATTGAGAACTTCAACAAATTCAGTCAATGATAGAAAATGACACCCTCATCAAGACTTCATTTGCTAGAAGAGTGCTTTATTTCAGCTAATCAAAAATGTTTTCTATTACTGTGTAGGACTGTCAGCAGTCAAGCAAAATAAATGGCTCAAATGTAGATGCATTGGAAATAAACGTGTTTGGATCTTCATGCAGTTGTATTAGCTACATGAGGGTTACGAATGATGAAAGGATAAATTTGATGGTGCTGACTTCAATAAAGAATAACATTAAGGTAGCTGCAGACACACAACTTTTAAGATATGGCAGTATAAAAATCCACTTTTATGGCTTTATAGTAGATGCCTGCAGGAAAACTAGTTAAAAGGCAAATAAGCATTATAAAAGAACTAAGAGAAAAGCTTTTTCTCGTAGCAATTGAGAGAAATCTGTTTTGAACTGTTGAACCTGCGGTGTAATTTAAATATGTTATTTCCTTCTCAAATTAGAGTCTAGGAGTTGCTGGCAAATTATCCTTGCTGAAGATGGTGACACTGTTACTGGTTTGTGCTTTCACATTTATATCTCAGAAGTTTTATTTCTAGAAAGGAGATAGTCACAGGGAGATCTGTAATTTCTTTAAATCTTGCTTTTGGAAGAACATATACTGTCTGCTGATTTAGTGTAGGTGGGGTCAAATGTTGGCCTGATAGCTGTTCTTCCTCCCTCGAGTGGTTCAGCACAGACTGATTTCAGGACAGGCACTAGGCACAAGACCAGCAACAAGATCAATAAAATTAGCAACAGCTTCTGCCTTTCTGTGTGTGTGCTCAGCACCCCTGACCAGCTACACTCCTCTCTGGATGTCTGCTCCACCACGTAACCAGACTCTTGGCACAACCGTGCCATTTGTTCCAAGCTTTTGATGAAATCTGAGCAGGAGTCCTAAGTGACACCAAGTTTTCCCTTCAGCAAAGCACCTCAGTGATCACAGTCTCCTCTTTTAAAGGACCAGCAGAACAATACCAACAGCCCCTTTTTTGGAGGAAATGTATATCCCGAAACAAGAGCCATTGGTTGGTTGTCAGCTTAAGATAGAGGCTCTTGATGGATGTAGTTTGTTGACACAAAGCTGGAGCAGTCGGAAATGCCACATACCGTTCTTATAAGTCTGTGTAAAGTCCCACCAGGAGGGCACTAAAGGAGAAAGCAGTGCCATCACATGAATTATACCATAGATCACCAAAGGACAGAGTGCTTTCTACTGCATCTTCACTCACAGCAAAGGCAGAAAACATGCTGTTGTGTAGGGGGTTGCAGCGCCACATATTTCTGTGTGTGGTTAAAAGGGAATTGTCTAGTCAGACTGGGCAATTATCTTTTTCAAAGACTTCTTTGTAAGTGGGAATCGATATGGTTGTTAATGATAATGGTTTTCCAACAGTAGTGTGAATGTACCTGGTAATTTCTAGACAGCTGAGTGATAAAACCAAGTTCCATTATACTCGACTGTGTTCATTTTTTTGTCCTCTTCATAAAAGTGGCTCTAGGAAACTCTCGTGTGTCTTGGATTATTGAGCCAGTCTGGTTTCAACCCTCAGGTTAATATCAAGGTACAAAGCTGTTCACTGTGTACATAATCCACTCCTGCTTTTTTCTTTTTGAATATTGGAAAAATCTATAATTCAGCCCCTGCAGATATGTATCACTAATTTCTGGAACTTTGCACCAAGTTTGTTTTGTCACCAGGAGAAAAACAAAGCTTCTGTGGGAGATAATCAGAGCAAATGGTGGAAAATAACCATTTCCAGTTAAATGCTCACAATACTGTGAGGTTTCTACAAGACTGAATTTTTCTTCAAAGAACAGACGGATTGAAAAAAATCAACCAAGACCTTTAATTGCAATTTCTATGTATATACATTCATATAATTTACTTGTTTATCTATAAAATGCTTTCAACAAATGCTGTAACAAAGTGTTTACATGCTCCTCTTTGATACCCAGATCAGCCTCTACATTGTTTACAAAATACTGACAGTAAAGGTGTCACTCTAAAGTGGATTTCAACACTGCTGTCTTCCATTCATCAGAGCATAACACCAGTAAATTGGTTTGAGTTTTTGCAGACAATGGCATTTAAAGCAGCACTTGACTCAGCCAACAGCTGTGATTTATTGTCACTCAGTTGGAGCTGCCAAAACACCAGAAGCAAAGAATTGCTTTGGAAAAGGTTTGTATGGGTGGTGTGCCTGCTTTCTGCCTCTTTGGCAGTTATCAACTCCAGTAGATTCCAGGAAAGGATTTATAGGAGAGCAGTGAGGCCCAGGTAGAAGATGAACCATCAGTGAGATGGGTTTTTTCACTTACATCATGGCACATTGGTAGATAAGTCACTGGCAGTGCTGTTGCTGCATTACTGTGGGCTGTCCACTCTCTTTTGTCCTGTATGTCAGCTCATATTTGTTGGTTTTGATCATGTGTGTAGTGCTAGACAATGAACTTTCTTTAGCTTGATGTGTCTTGTAGCACTGAGATCCTGTTTTATCATGGTGAGGTAAAAATTGCAAAACTGAGGCTGTATCTTTCCCATTCTTCCATGAAAGGTGTCAGCATTTTCCCCTATGACACTGTTCTCGGAATGTTCACTTGTAGTCCTATAGGCAGCCCCACCAGTGAATCAGCTGCTTGTGATATTCAGAGCATTAACGAAAAAGATTTGGAAATGGAGTTTTCACCATAACAGCCTTGCATGATTATTGCTGTAGACATCTTTCAGTGATTTAATCTGTTTACTAGAGGCAGAAATGTGTAGCCATTGCAAACTGTCTATAATAATTAGTTCATGATAACAAAGTTATGCCTGGATGATTGCAAGGCAGACTCCTGAGTGCATTTTTATGAAAAGATATTAACAGTGCTGAGTTAGATGAAACTGAACTAATCCTGTTGTTATCTATCTTATTTATATTTTATAAGCAAGAGCTGTCAGCTTGACTAATGCAACAGAAGTGACGTATGTACAGTTATTTATCAAATTATTTGAATGAAATCCCAGTGGCAGGTACTGACTCTGTGCTAAGGTACGTGTCAGTGGATGGTTTTCAGACAGAGATACTCAATTTTCTCCAAGCAGGCTAGTTCTTGTCTTCCTTGAGCTCTGCTACAAAGGGATAGCTACAATTTCTCGTACAAATGGGTACTGTCTACCTTGGAAAGTTACCTACTGTGGCTTTTTTCCACTAACATCCTCTTTCCTCTTGTTTTGCCCTTCTCTTGCAAGCTCACTGTGTGCAGCTTTGCCATACTAGTGCCATGGTTCTGAAAATGCCTCCTGTGAGAAGCAGAAATAAATTTTCATCAGAATTTTCAGAATTTTTCATTCCTTTTTCGAAGTGAATCACAGGAGTTCTCAGTTGTTGAGAACATCTCTGTAGCACATATTTGAGAAGCCAGCATGTGGAGAAGGACACTGATGGTCTCTTCTGTTGTACAAAAGCAACATCTAAAGCCTCTTCATGCTCTAAAACCCTGCCACTGAGCAGAAAAAAAGAGCTTGCGTGTTCTGTGGGAAGGCTGGGAAGCATCTCACCAGAGCCTGTAGAATGGTATGCCAGAAAGCAGGGCCATGCCTCAGGTTTTTTGAGGGGACACACCGAAGGAAGTGTGTTGCCTCATGGTTAGATAGATGCTGCATGCTTACACAGGTGGCGTGAGAGGTTTGCCTCTGCTTTTCTACAGGCAGGAGTATTGTTTGCTGTTGCTGAATTCAAACATTGATGCTGCGTTCCTCGGAAACAGAATGAGCCTTTCCTGCTTTCTGAAGAGGTGGGAGGGGGTGTTCAGCTGGTGGCTGATGTGATGAACCGCACAAACATTTTAATGAATGTTGTTTGGGACAGTGATGGTCACTGAAGTCACAGTTTCTTAACTTGGAGCTGAGCGAGCGTTTTCCCTGAAAAGGTTCCTTCTGGAGAAAAGTACGTATATGTCATAGACTTACCCTTTCACACGCACAGGTCCCAAAAGAACACAGCAAGTACAGCAATACTCAGCCCAGGGCTTTACAAACGAGATTGAGCTGAGTTTCTCTTTACTGCTTGCCCTTGTTGTGGTGACCCTTTGAGGTTTCTCCAATATGGTTCCCCAATCCAGTAGCAGTTTCTCTTGTAGCAGTGATAGCCAACTGCTCAGTGTTTTTCTTACTGAGAAGAGTACCTGGAATATTTCAGGCTTTGTCTGACAACCATGTGGGAGATGGATGTTCCTAATTCAGAAGAGCAGTACACCTTCCAGCAGAGGAGCCGACTCTGCTCTAAGAAAGCTGCTGCAGGACTGGAAGGAGAAATAAAGAATGAGGGCTCATGTCTTACAGCAGTGGCTCACAGGAGAAGCGGGTGGTCCAGGGCAGAGGGGGTTGGAAAGAGTGAGGAGAGCTGTGGAGGCTGCAGAGCTCCCACTTAACGCAGCAGATGCTCAGCTTTGGTCTCTGCTCCTCCTCTTGTTGCAGCTCTGCTCCTCTTAGAGCTGATGCTGGGGGAAGGAATTTGCATGTCTGACATCTTTCAGCCAGTTTTAAAGCAAAGCCAGAAATAGCTTTTTTGGTGGGAAGCCTAAAACTTTCATTTGCCCTACTCTAAAACTGCCCCTTTCTGACTGTTTATTTTCCTTTAATAATTCCTTTAATATGCAAAGTGTAACTGCAAGTGGATCATCAGGTATTTGCTGCTTATATCTGGTTTAGTTGCATGGCAGTTTTAGTCTTAATAGAGAGAGCAGAGGTCAGGCACTGCCTATGGGAGAGCATGTGCCTCCAAGCCAGCTCTGTGCCTGGGGTGTGCCATCTGAGAGCATTCCCTCTTTTCTTATAAATGAGGGGTTTAAGACCAAGACAAATTAGGGAAAACGTTAAATAGTGGTTGCAATGACTACTTCCATCTATTTATTCAATTTTTATTTAGAAAATGCATTTTTAATACTTTACCCTATAATGAAGAAACAGTAAATTCCCAACACCATAATGTTGCCGCAAAGTGTAACTGCTCAGATATCTTAAGTTTCACAAGTCACTGTAGAATTATTATTAACTGAGTAGCTTAGCCAGACATTTAAGGCCAAGAGAAGTCTTTCTCCAGTATCTTGCTGTGTGCCTATGTGCTTGTTACCAGCTAGGTTTGAAAAAAGGTTATGATTCCCAAATGTTCAAGTGGACCGTCCACTTAGCTAAGCAGTTAACTGCTCTAGATTTTTTATTCATTGGTGTCATTGCTCATTCTCTAGTTGCAGCTGCATCTGATTAGAGGTGACAGGGGATTTACCTTTGTCTTCTGAAGTACTTTAATATGTCAAAATATTAGATTTCCTTTGAAAACAAAGCGGTAGATGTGTCCATTACATCCTTCTGTTGCTGCGTGTTTTGCACAAAATAGGCTTTTCCATTTTATATATTGCTGTGATAACTTATCTCTGTACAGCTCTGCTTTTGTGAAGTAAGAGATACGCGTAGCTATAGCCAGTTGTTCTTTCACATTGTAACTGCAGTTCTGCCCCACATGGGGGTCACACTTGTCCGTGCTGATGTGAAGCCACGGCTGTGTTTGGAGAATGACAGGAAGCTTCGATGGAAGTCCTCAAGGCAAATTTTGTCCTGTGCTGTGAGGTCTCAAGAACATACTGTTTGCTCTCACACCATTTCTGTAGCGTGTGGAAGAGGCCATGTCTGCAGCTGGATAGGTGAGATTTTTGGCTCTCTGAGGCAAAACTAATTACCATGGCTGTAGTGAGCACAGGAAGCTTTCCCGTTCCCCAAATCATGGGTTAAGGGTATACACACACAAGGGGTTTGATGCAGGTTGTGTCCCTTTGTGCTCCTCTCCCATGCACCTGGAAGGCTTGGCCAGGGCTGCCAGAGCAGGCATTCAGCACAGGGTCTGCGAGGAGAAAGCCTCCTGGAAAGCCTCAGGCCTTCATGCAGCCCAGGACCCAGCCTGTGCTGTTGCCACAGCTGCCACCCGCAGAACTCCTCCCAGGGACTGTCGGTGCTTTTCAGCTGCTTGCTGGGCACTGCGGTCACCTTTACTTTAGTCAGTCTCTGGTGTGTGGCAGCAGCCAAGGAGACAGGTCAGGCTGCTGGAATGATGCCTTGTGCTCAGCATCCCTTGCTGTGCCTTCCTTGGGCAGACACGTTGTCCCTGGCTTT
Source organism: Mystacornis crossleyi (assembly GCA_013400655.1). Lineage (NCBI taxonomy): Eukaryota > Metazoa > Chordata > Aves > Passeriformes > Timaliidae > Mystacornis > Mystacornis crossleyi. Next base: position 82,915 of record VYZQ01028800.1, read on the forward strand.
GCCGTGGTGCCGCGGTGGGGCTCCTTTGGTCCCACTCATTTGAACCCCGTGTCCATCCCTGCTCCATGACTCACACAACACAGGACTCCTGTCCATAGAATTGACTAATAGTCTTTATAACAAATGGTGCAAACCTGAAGTGCTGCGGGGCTCTGGAAACACTGAAGGTATTTTACTTGCTGGCACATTCGTGTGTGTGTGTGTGGGTGTGTAACATACGCGAGGATTCAAGGCTTAGTTCTGATCCTACTAAAGTAACATAAGACCAAATCCTGTTCCTACCGTGGCAGATTTATCAGAGCATGACTGCTAATGCTCTAAAGCTGACTGAGAGACGGCGACGTGCTGTGGACAGACAGCAGCCAAGAGTTCACTCCTACAGCTACCACAGGAGCAGGAAAATAGCGATGAGTAATAAGAGTGAGTGGGGGATGTACAGCAATTTAACAGCTAACAAAATGAATGTAAAATGATACTGTGTTCCCTGCATTAATATTAATAATTTCTGTCATGAAAATAAAATGAAAACAACATTGTAAGCACTCATTTTAAATTTTTAAGACTGTATTATTGAGGCACTTATATAATGCATTTGGGACCCACTTTCCTGTTTTGTATGAGAAATAAGAATTTTGGAACAAGATAAACAAGTGAGAAGGAAGAATAATGCTGAGAAAATGAAAGTTATTGCAATTGCTCCTTGTAGGCTTTCCTCCTTTTCCTCTTCCCATTTGAGATGCTGCTCTGCCGCTGTATGTTCTGGGGTTCTAATTCTATGAGAATGTCATTGATTGCGGTAGGTCTCTGGTAGAATTCAGTCCTGTACAAGCAGTGATTTAACCTGGGGAGTATGGGCTTTGGTCACAGTTCATCATCTTTCTGTAAATTGCAGTATGTAGCTGTGCTGCTCCTCACAGCACCTTAGAAAGGATTTGCCATCCAAAAAAAACTTATCACTTCTCCTCTTTGTTCCAAGAAAATTGTGATTTGCAGCCTCCAGGAGAAGCATTGTGTTTGTGACTTGACCTGACTAGTGGAGTTTTTCCCCCGCTGTGTTGGGTGGCTGGTTTATCAGAGCAGGAGGCAGGGACTGGCTCCTTCATGTTTTGCCCCTGGTCAGGTAGGCAGGTAGCTCATTTCTCTACACTTGTGCTCAGAGATGTGAGGAGGCAATTCCAGGCGGTCTCTGTGTGGCAGCTGTATAGCACAGGACAGCACACTGTCTTATAAACCAAGGATTTTTCTTTTTGCATGCCTGTAGAGCACACAGCAGATATTTAAACAGTCGGTCACGATAATGGCATATTCAGATAAAAGCATTGCAGCTCCATCCCCATGAGCTGTTAGAGATGGATCGTGCTTCCCCTCCATCTCCCCCCATATTCCCACTGATGTGTTCTTTGGTGCTGGGCTGCATCTCAGGTGCATTATAACCCCACTCCTACCACCAGAGTGGGTGTGTGAGTGCAGTTTGGGGTGTAGGAAAACACCGAGTCACCTGTCAGTGCTGAGCAGTCATCCCCTGCAGCTGTTCCCGGTCTCTTCTGGGGAAAGGATAGTTGCACAGGTAGAAAAAATCCCAAAGAATCAATGTGGCCTACAGAATTGCCAGCTGGGCCATACAAATCTAGGCTAAGGTCTAAGCATGCTGAAGTAATTTTCAATTTTACATGGCAGAGGAGGAAAAAAACCTGGAAAATTAATATAATTTCTGTTTTCCATAGGAGACAATGGACAGATTGTATGCATTAAGGTCAAACAGATGTTTCATCTTGAAGCATTTTTTTTAATCTCTAAAAACAGTGGGAAAATATATAGAGAAGAAAAACGGTTCAAACAGATTAAGGGTTTATTTTTGCTTTATTGCAAATATGTTAAAGCATCATTGAGAAAGAAAAGCAATTAGCTTTGATTTAGCTAATAAAGTCCAGTCATTTTCAAAGCCATCTCCTTCATTCTTTGTTTTATACAGAATCAGAATGAATTTTCTAAGTCACAAGTAAGGAAAAGAAGAAAGATGATTTAATTCTTGTTGGCAATTTTCAGAAGATGACAAATATTCCAAAGTGGCTAGCCTGTTGATGTTTAACATCAGGTCTACTTCAAAAAATTGGAAAGCCGTTTACTAAAATATTTGGAATAGTTGTGAAAACAAGAATTCTGATGCTACTCCTTAAAATTACTCTGGTAAGGGAACTAGTGAAAGCAAGTTGCAACATTGCACGAAAATTGCAATGTACAGGTAGTGGCATCAGAGCTGTCAGCAGAATGTGTTCACATTCCAGTTTCAGGTGCAGCAGTGTATGGGTTTAGAGTATGGACATATGGAGTTAATATTAGCCTGATTTCTGATAAATATCTGTGTCCACACTGTGGTGATAGAAGGTGGATCTTTCTCTCCCAAGCATTTAGACCAAAACTCACTGCGAAAAACACAGGTTCTTCTTTTGTGGTGGCACAAATTCTGGTGTGAAAGAGCCGCCATGGGAATCCAGGGTTTCTCTCTGGCTCTTGAGCCCAGCCTAGGCTGTGCACTCAGCCTGTGAGTCAGGAGCTGGGGTGGCTGAGCTGCTTTGCAGTGGATCTTCACTGGGACCTTGTGCAAGCGATGCCAGGCACCTGCCCTGTTGTAGGCTAAGGGAATAGTGCATCGTTCTTCGGGGCTGGGGGAGAGGCAGCACAGTTTAATACTCGCTGATCTGCAAGGTTTATGAAGAGTTTATTCAAAAAGCACTCATGTGCCCTCTGCATTTTCAACATCAGATAAGAAGCTTTATAACTCTGAATTATTTATAGGTTGGTAATACAGTAGATGTGACCTTTTTATAGGGCAGCATCGTGCAGAAGCGAACGGAGTATTTCTACACAAGGGTCACGCACGCAAGGCGTAATCTTGTTTCAATTTTGATGTCCTCTCACTTTGCTCTGCCCTAGCCACTACTTTTTGCAATGGCATTTCTTGAGTCTTATGTGTGAATTGAGGACAGATAATGCAAAGAACACCTGCTAGCTTAAGCACGAGAAGGGTTTTTTTCAGCAGCGATTGAACAAATGCAGTGTTTATAAAAAAAAAATTAAACAGTTGTACCCTTTCTGCTCATCTCATAAGGATGAGCAATAAGGCCTGTATTTCCCAGTTTATTGAGCCTGAGCAGTATCTTTTACCTGCTTAAATGCCAAAGCATTCAAACGAAGAAAATTGGCATTGTATTCTCATGAGTCATCAGAACAGTGGTGGGATAAGACTTTACCTACTTCATAGGAAATCCAGTGTGTATCTGTGAGAAGTGTTTTAATATGGTCTTTTGGATTCTGAACCCATAATCCCATAATAAATCCATATGCCTCTCTGGTGCTGTATTTTGGTTTTGGACCTGATTTCCAAACTAAACCCCAACAAAACAAAACCAAAACCAAACAAAACGCCTCCATGTCTGCACTTTTAAAAACTCCAAGAAAACCGTCATCCAAATTTTGAAGATCTGCATCTACCCTTTGGACCAGCAAACCTCAGAAGAGCTCCCTTGTAGAAGGGGAAGAGAGACCCAGAACATCACTTGTGTGCACACACTTGCCTTCCTCACCAGCTTTGATAGAATTTTAAAGGCAGGACAGAATGGTAATGGGTTAGGTGGGTTCCTGACTTCTTCTCACTCCCTAGAGTTACATCTCTCCAAAATGCAGGCTTGGGCTGCATCTTGGTGTGCTAATTTTGTAGCCGGTTGGCACTGCAGGTCTGAGCCTAGACTAATGCTTTAAGGCATCCCTCAGGTGAGGAAGATAAATTAAAGATTAATCCAATAGGCAGTAGTATTACTCATTTGTGCACTGCTATTCAGTAGGACTTTTAAACTTATCTTGAATGGTAAAATAGGGACATTTAAAGATTCAGACTGAGCAAAATGTGAATGTGAAAAGGCTGTGCTCTCAGTGGGTTTAAAATCCAGCACAGTAAGGAAGTGATGTGGGTCAGTGAATAAAGGCAGAATAATAACTGCATGGAGGCAACTTTTGAACATCGCTGTAAGATGCTGTCAGATACTTGAAATTTTTAATCTTTTAATTTGTCACAAAACCTTTTTTTTTTCCTTTCAAAGCTTGTGCTATAAAGGTATGTAGAACTTAACAGATGTGCTGGTGACTTGTAGGGAATTTAATCCTGTAAGTGCTGTGTCTCAGGTGTCCTCAGAACTCCAGTATGGCTCTAACTACAGCTGCTTGCAGCATTTGGCCTCCCAATTGGAGCTTTCTGTGGAAGTTACTTCAACTAAAGCTTTAAAGATATTTCATAGCATTTATATTTGTGATGAAAAAAAATATTGTGAAACTTCTTTAGAGAAATTGGTAAGAGAAATGTGATGATGCCAAGCTCTGAAGTGAGATATGGGTTGAATATCTTCCAAAATTACTCATGTTTTTTTTCATTGATAGATCTTTGTATAGTTTTATTCTTACTACTAGAAGGGGTTTCAGTTAGTTGGGCAACCGGTTTCCTCTTTAGACAATTCCAGTAATTTCAGTGAAGTTTTACTGAGCTTGCACCTCTGAGGGATTTGACTGGGGGTTTGGCCTTCCTAAACTGACTATTTCAAGGGCAGGAGAGGCCCATAGTGAAATTTAGCAAACCTATTGCTCTATCTGTGTCATGGTAGTCTCCCAGGTCTTGTACCACCTGTAGCAGCATTGTGTCCTTCACAGTTTTGTGTCCAGAGCAGTTTTCTTAATGCAAGTGGCCATGCAGGAGGGCAGCCTGTAGCTTCTGTCACAGCCCTGTCGCCGCAGTGACAGCGGGTTTATAAGCCCCTTTTCAGCATCCTCATCCTTCCCACAGAATAAAAGAAGTGAAGCCAGGGCAAAATGATCTCTTCTAAAATTTTCATTGTGAAGAGTGATTGAACCAGTGGAGAATAAGTTCTGTTTCGGACAAAATAATTAAAAATGTATGAGATAACTGATTTCAGTCTAGCAGGAAAACCAAAACAAAGCAATGGCATCTGTAAGGGATTAAATAGACTTCTGAAAATGTAATTCTAATGCACCAAACAATCAAATTGCCATCTTGATATGCTGAGGATCGGGTATCCTCGCTTCAGCCATTTTGTCACACATTTAATTCACTCTGGCTTAAGAAACTTGGCTTCTGTTCCATACCTACCTTACAGTTTTCTTTTAGGAGTGCTGCAGTCATGTTGGGATGCTTCACAGAGATATTCCAACTATGTTTTCCTAAAAATAAGAATAGGAGAATATGAGCAGGGTTATATAAAATGGAGACAGATTTTTTAGTAGGGCCTATAGCAACAGGTCATGTGTTAATGGTTTTACTAAAAGAAGGTAGATTCAGACTAGATATAAGGAAGAAATTTTTTGCAGTAAGGGTAGTGAGGCACAAGCACAAGTTTCCTGGAGAGATGGCAGATGCCCCATCCCTGGAAAAATTCAAGGTCAAATTGGATAGGTGTCCAAATACCCTGATCTAGTTGAATCCTAGTTGATCCTGCTCATTGCAGGAGGGTCTGACTAGGTGACCTTTAAAGGCCATTTCCAACCCAAACTATTCTACAGTTGTGTGATTCTATGAATGCCACTGCTGTTGGAACAAGTCCGGAGACTGAGGAAACCTGTGGTTCTGTGTGGTCAGTCTCAGAAGTCTGGCCATTTTGTACCATCTGAAATGAGCTGACTACAGTTTTTCCACATTGTGATTTAAAAAAAACAAACAAACAAACAAACAAAAAAAAAAAACCAAAAAAACAAAAAAAAAACAAAAAAACAAAAAAACAAAAAAACCCCCAGAAATTGGGAGTTTTTTTCTCAAAAAATTATCTGTCCAGGATATTCTTCCATTATCCTGTCATCAGCAGTAGAAGCAGCTCCTTACTGGAGCTCAGTGGTGTCTCACTGCCTGTTTTGAATTAAATTCCCATTAGACATCTCATCTCCATAGTGCAGAGTTACAGCAGGTACCTGTTGGAAAGCTGACAATTCCTTCTTTTCAGGGTGAGGGTGGCTTTACACAGTATGGGCATGTCAGACTGTTCTTTGCTTGGTATCAGCTGTATTAAAATAAAATACAAATGATGTTCTTTCAGTGTAGGAATGCTTTCTTGTTTTGATCCCATGAAATCTTGCACACAGTGTGAATATTTTGTAGCATTTAAATATGATATACAGATTTCCATACACATGTGCTCTACAAGAACAATGTAGCATGAATCATCTTACTATGACTGCAGGGCTTTTGCAAAACACCCATTAATTCTGTCTGGTCAGTCCCCACTGTATAGATTGAAAAAATTATAATCTTCCTCAGACTGCTTACATCTGAATGCTTCTATGTTTCAGAGTTTCTTCAAGCTCTTTTAAATCAAAAGAAAGATGATCCTGTCCTATTGCTGACTCATGCCTCTTATGTTTCTGTTCCGTTGCACAGGGCTTTTAACATTCTTTAATGTAAATGCATCAAACTGGTAAACCAGACATTTCGGAAGCCACATTTTCTTGAGTAATAGCTATGCTCTGTCTCAGTTTTCCTTAGACTTAAGGAAAATTTCTACTGCCCTAGCATGCAAAGGTTTTTGGAGAATGTTTTTTAAATTACTTTGTTTTCAAGAGCTGGTTCTCATTACCAAAAAAAAAAAAAAAGAAAAAAAGTCAATGCACATACAGTTTTATTTCTTTTGGATGTTTTTAAGATTTCTTGAAAATAGAATTCTTATTCTCAGAAAATCCCTTGCTTCCAACTGCTGTTTCTTCTTCATATCTCGCTCCTTCTAAAAAGCTGCCTAGAAAAAAGACAAACACCTATCTTACAAGAAGACAGATCACGGTATAGTTCAGTGGTTTCTCCCTAAATTCTTACTTATATATATAAAAAGGAGTATGGGTTGAGGTGTCTGTGTGAATGTTGCATTGCAGTATGCTTTAATCATTTCCCCAATCCTACTTAATTTCTGGCACTCCTGAGAGGTGCACTTGCACCGACACTAGCTGATGGCATTTCCATCCTTTCCTGACTACTTGAAAATGTGCAACTTTCCATGCTTTCGACAAAGTCATCCTTCAGGCTCAACAAAATCCATACAGCTGTTCGCAGACTGTCTCAAACCTTTTTTTTTCTTGCATAGAAGTCATAACCTATTTTGATCCGAATTGATTTAAGTTAAAGGATGAACTGCATGTATTGATATTACAGAAACAATCTGGCTTGATTATAAAGCATCAGGACGTACTAGGAGCAGACATGCAATCCTTCTTCTGTGGGTAAATGGGTAGTAAAATGTCACAGAGCACTGCAAAGGGGAATTCATTAATCTTTGGAAAGGATAAAGCTACTGCAACACAGAAAGTCCATGAGGAAATGGCTCTGTTGGCAGTGCAGGGTTTGGATGCTGCTGGCTGATAGACAGGTCATGCAAAGCCCCGTGAAAAATAGCACCTGGTGAACTCAGCACTGCTCATCAGCACAGGAGCCCTGGTCTAGAGGGTAGAGCTCTCATAAGAAACCTGGCAGACAGGAGGGCTGTCAGAGGCAGCCAGAGCTCGAGGTTTCTTAACCAGGCCTGCCTGAGCCTCGCGCCGGTGCAGTTTCTGAGCCTGCCTCCACGTGTGTGTGAGGGAGGGCTGCCTGCGGGGTTTCCAGAGGCTGAGAAACTGCTTAAGGTCAGTGATGAGCACTCTGTGTAGCCACTGAGCAATGGGGAGACTGAGAGTGCTCACTCCATTGAGAATTCAGCTGTTTAAGCTTTTAAATCAAACTGGATTTGATTTTGAGGTTGCTGGGATGCCCCAGCACTCAGAAGCTGAATTATCATCTTCTGGTGATTGAAAGATAATGCTTGCAGCTCTGGGACCTCCAGCAAGTCCAAGGAAGGACTTGGACCTGTTGGAATGAGTCCAGAGAGGCCACAAAGATAATCAGGGTGCTGGAGCACCTCTCCTGTGCAGATGGGCTGAGGGAGATGGGATTGTTCAGTCAGGAGAAGAGAAGGCTCTGAGAGACCTTTGAGCACCTTCCAGTAGCTGGCAAGGGACTTTTAAAAAGGGCAGGTAGTGATAGGACAAGGGTCAGTGGCTTCAAACTGAAAGGTGGTAGGTTTAGATTAGACATTAGGAAGGAATTCTTCACTGTGAGGGTGGTGAGGCACTGGAACAGGTTGACCAGAGAAGTTGTAGAAGCCTGTCCTGGTTTAGCCAAATTTAGAAATATATCCTCCAAGA